>JAXQQM020085644.1:0-29562 GCA_034641835.2 Pinus albicaulis
CAAAAAAACATCCGAAATTGGGGTCTCGGTTGGTCGGTAAAATTTGTTCAAACCCTTTTTGGGTTTTTGTGGGTTTGGTGAGAGGAGTCTGGGGTTTTTTTCTCAGAATTTTCTGGGCAATATTTTTGACAAAAATCAATGTTTCAGTGAACAACCAACAACACAAATTACTGGAGGAGGGCGCAGTTCACTCTGGGACCGTTTCCACCACTTGGGTCTGTGAGATAGTTTTGGATTTTGTTGGAGTTGGTGTGGAGAGCCTACATTTAATTTTGCAGAATTTTTAGAGTAGATTTGAGGGCTGAAGTCTCATTGCACCTACAACAACAGTGGTAATAATTTTTTGGGTCAGCACAGAGGTTTTTGGTGGAGTCATTCCAACACCTGAGCATCACAATTCCAACCTGGATTTTGCCTAGCTTGCTGTAGCAAGCCTAGGTTTCTCTTTCCATACTCATTTGTACCCCATTTTGCTCAGAAATAAATAAAATGACTCAAAGTTTTGGTGCATTTCCTCTTGTGTTTTGATTTTCTGTGTATGTGTTGAATTTCCTAGTTGTTTTTATAGTGCATATTTATGTTCTTCACTTAATATTTCCGTTAGATATATTACAGAAGGTATGGAATTGACATTTTATCAAGAGCAGCAAGCCCTCTATGTACCTCAATGTTGGTGGCATTGATTGTTGAACTCCTCTGTCATGACCCTAGTAAAAATGTACCCTTCACTAAAGCAAAATCACTGAGTTGGCATGTTAAGCTTTTGCTATCTTATTTTAATGCTTAGATGGTGATATTGATGATGAGTTAACGATATGTAGTTATTTGTTGTAGCATGATTTTTTTGGGACTCTAGAGGCCATTTAGAGCCTGTTTGTTGCTGTATTTTTGTTTTAGAGATGAATTACAATTGGTGCTATTTTGGCTATATGCACCCTTGCTATATACATGAGAAACTTTGCGTATTTGTGTGTAATGGTTTCAATTCATATGGATGCACATGAATATATGTGTTTTTTTTCAAAATTTGAATATCTTATGTATTTTTGATCAACTAGTTTTTTGATCCTATTTACTCTGGTTCCTGTCCGATTCACATTTTCAGGGTGATCAGTTCGATGACCAGTCTGGTTCTGATAACATTGGTTTCTTACGGTTTTTACCTTTATATTTCTTATATTTTCTGTGTATTTTCCATTAGAGAAGCATTGGAGGTGGGTGATAACTAGAGATAAGGTTGTGTTAGCGTTGGGTAGAGGTGATGAGGGTCTGTTTGAAAGTTGGATGTTGAGGATCTGAAGGTGATGAGGAGGGGAGTGAAAGGGTGTTGGAAGTTTGGGAGGGTAGAGTGGAGGGCAAAGAGATGTGGAGGAGGGAGAGTGGGAGGAAGATCGACCAAGAGAATAGGAGGGAGAATGGGGGCAGTGGGAATAGAAATGGATTGGGATGGTGTCCATAGCCAAGGCAACCAAGAAATGGTTGAGGCAATTGCATGTGGGTTAGGGGAGGGCATGGCGGTTTACAAGTCCACCATGGTGCGTGTGACAACTCAGGTGAAGGGGAGGAGATGTAGGATGCTTACACCATTAGTTTGGGTAGTAGCAGGTCACACAAGATCAGGTGGCAGTAAACTAAGGTTGAGAGTTTGTCAGTACACAATTACTTGCATAGTGTTGAAAAATTCATTATGTGATTAATTGATGACTTAGTGCATAGATTTCTATGAAGCAGTTAACAAAGCAGCCACGTTGAACAAGCAAAACCTTAAGAGAACAAGAAAATCTGGCGTTGAGTAGAAAGTTCCATTATTGTTAGTTGAATCCTGAAAGCTTGACATCGGGGTGGGGGTATAGACCACTAGCCACTTCTAGCATTCATTCCTCATTCTCATTCTTATTATCCCAATTTTGTTCCTTCGTGGAATTGTTGCTGCTAATCATTTTGATGTCAACATCTATGGGCTCCTCTCAACATACACAAGTGTTGCAAAATTGGAGCATGTTCTCTGCAAATGTGTCCTTGCCATCAGAGCCATCATCTGAGTTGTGGCATTCTTTCTTCAAATTTTAGGTGTGATCCTTCATGATGCAAAGCCACCTATAATCCTTCAGTTCTTTAGAGTCTATACTTTGGAATGTTTATTTACCTAGGTAGAAAGGACCATCTTTTTTTCAAGCAAACTTATATCTCTATCATGAAAGGCATGAAATTGTGACAAAAAAGATTAAAATTTCATGTGATGAGCATGTAGCTGAGGCCATGCATTATTTAGGTGACAGTGGAGGTCCATGAGCTCCTCCACAATGCCAACAAAGCTTATAGGGCATCTTTGAGTTGGAGGAAGGGCATGTGTGGGAGACGCATGACAGAAAGCAGCAAAAGAAGAGTGGAGCCATAAAAATATGCAGAACCAAGGGAGAGGCTCACAAAGGACTAAAGGGAGGAAATTGAAAGGGGAGCGTGCCATCATGGAGGGTGTGAGGTGATGCAGAGGAAGATTACCACCTACCCTGAATTAATTTCAAGTAAACTTTTGGGAGATTTATACCTTCATTGCCAATAAATGTGCCTTGGCATTGAACTCCCTCACCACATGATGATATGAGATCTTGGCAAAGGCTAAAGCGAAAAGATTTGCTCTAGATAGAATGTGTGAGAGATTTGACGCTGGTGGGGTTTGAAGTCCTCTTCATTATATTGATAAAGAATTTAGAACCCCCCCCTCACCTGCAGCTTTTTAAATTCTGTTATAGAGGCCAATCTCAAACTTTTGAACAAGCCATGCACTTCTGCATAGTTGTTGGTGCTGTGTCCAATACCCCCTGCAGTTTTGACATTAATTTCTCTCTCCAGGTCATTTACAACCCCTACTGCCCCATTCAACTAATACTAACTATAACCTGCACAGGAAGGTATTTTCCTGAGCAGACTTCCTGTACATCAAGTATAATTTTATAAACAATGTTTCCCATTGACTGTTTTTGACCACTTATGATATTTATATAACTGTTTACCTTATTTCTATTTTTCTCATGTCCTGCAAGGATTAGTGAAATAGTTTTTGCTTTAAGTTCAGTTTCTATTTAAAAAACACAGTACATGCAGGTTTAAAAGTTTTCATATAATTTATTATGTTCAAATCCAGGTTCTGAATGATTGGGTAAAGCATTGCATCCTCAAAGGTTCTGCAAGACTCAAATTTATGTGTTTTATGTTTGGAATAGTACAGAAAAATAGCGTTGTATTACATGGGGAGGATGGATTAAAGTTTGCGGTTTTGAACATTAAACACTACTTTTCACTTTTTTTCTTCTTTTCATTTTATGTTTAATGTGGAACTCATTGTTTTCATTTACAGGTGTGCATATTCTATTTGGTTCTTCGAGGCCTCGACACTGTTGGTTAGCTTTCTTTGTCCAAGTTCTCCATTTTTCTGTTACAGTTTATTTATTTCCTCAGATAAATTGATATTACACCCAGCCTGTAGCAACTCCAGCCTCTTTGAGCCTACTAATTCCATCTTGTATAAAACCCAAAGAGTCTAGTGATGATACGTTAAATATTGTTTTTCTGCTTTAATTATTCTGACATGTTTTATGTATTGTCTCAAAGTCTACTATGACTGCCTTTGTAGCTTTCCAATCTTTGAGAAATCTGGCTGAAATTCTAAGTTTCTTTCTTGTTGTCCCTATAGATTGCACTTCACGATAATCAGTTCCATGGTTACTATCATCTTCATTGCAAATGGGTCTCCCCCATTTGTGAAATAGTTGAAACATTTGATCAAGCCATCTTAAAGTATATAACAATTAATGATGGATCTATATAAAATAATAAATATTAAAAGCATTGGTTAATTTCGAGCTAAAGCCTTTTCCCAGATGGTTAAATTACATCCAATCATTCAATGTTTTACTCAAGAAACACACATTTCAATTCAATAGTGATTCTTTTCAGTAAACTATTCTTTTAGATATAAGTATAACATAAATATAAAGAAGAAATATGAGGCCTGTAAGGGGTTTGGAAGCTTACAATCTTAATTTTCCCTCCAGAGTTATTTAGATTAGATGATGGATGAAGGTACATATTTCTAATTGATGGTTTCAGTTTTATGCCTTTTTAACTGGCTATGATAGTTGGTGCACAGATTTGGTTAATCCTGTAGTCAATAGTTTCAACTTCCTTATATTGGAAACTCTAAGCAGTTCCATTTATAGCCGTTGATTTTTGCCCATAGAAATTCTCCCCCATTTTGTCTTTCCTTCTCAGAATTTGCCATAAGATAAGATAAGATAAAGCTAATTTTACTAGTGTCCTTGGGTGACCACAAAAGTAGGTCAATGGGACCACAATAGTCTGTGATTAGTGTTTAAAAATCATGTTCACAGGACTAAACTCTTACATCATATGCTGCTTATCTTTGTAAACAGTTCTTTGTAGCTTTTTTCTCTATAGGGTCATGAAGTTGATGTGCACATTACATGGGGGTCGAACTACATGCTCCATATCCTAAAATGGTAGATATCTGTGTTTTCTTGAAAAACTGGTGATCTCAATTATTGAATTTTGTCATCATGGTGATGGCATAGTATATGCTACACTGGGCACTTGGTACATCCGATGTTGTGGTATTTTGCCTTTTCATCTTTTGGTCATATCGAGGATTCAACCATGATTATCTTTGAGTAGAGGGAATCTAAGATTCTTTATCAGTACTCATTGTGTCAATGTGTGCATGCTATATGCAACTATTTATTGGTGTATGGTAAAATCTATTATATGGTTAGAGAGTTCTGGCTGTTAGTTTTTCTAAGCCCAGCAATCAATTTAGAGTGCCAATAAATTTTATACCCAGAATTTAATTTTTAATAGCAAAACCAAATCTGAAAATTATGCACAGGAAATATTACTGAGCTTCTAACAAATTTTACACAGCGGAAATAGAAATCACGCACATAAATGTTTACACAGCTTCTTACCCTGGAAACCCAACTTGGGAAAACCAACATTTGTGTTTTGTTTTTAGTTCAGCTTGCAGAAGAAAATCAGAAATTTATTATAGCAATAAAACCTGTCCCTGCACCTAGAAAACTGTGCCAAACAGATCTGTCTCTATTTTTGTGCCAAGCAGCAGTTTTCTGCCTTGATCTGCGTGCCAACAGCAAGTTCATACCTGCAAAACTGCCTTGATTGGCATGTCAACAGCTGCCTCGATTTCTGTGTCTCAGTTTATCATATTATCTCAAACTTTTGAAGATCATTGACCACCTGTGATCCCATCATAGGAATTTATTGCTTAATACAAAAAGTAGGTAAGCTTTCTTCTTAGCTCCCTCTGGCTCTTGGAGTAATTAATAACTTCAAATCACATCATATGTCATGCTCGAGTCATTCTTACTGTAGGCTGTCTCAGATATGGCACCAATCATTCTTTTTTTGACCTATGCAAGAAATATGGTTTCATTGTAACGTAGAAAACTAATTCTAAACAATAGCATTTATCTGTTGAACAAATACAGCACCTTGTTCCAGCCCTATCAGTCCTCCAAAAAACGTGTCGTCGTTCTAGACTTTCTGTAGCTGATAGAAGCTTGCTCTTTCCAATGTTGGAGAGGGCTGTTGTAATCATCTCTGGTATGTACATAAGGCATCCCAATCTATGACTCTGTTCTTGTCCTTGTTCTATTTTTTCCTTGCTTCATATTAAATTTAGGGAGACATTCAACGGCCTCCTGTTAATCAAGTTGCCCAGGTACATCATCTACAAGTGCATCAAATCCCTGTGACGACTCATCTAACCACACGTTCATATTCATATCACGATCCAACAACATCGAGCAGGTTTCCATCATGCTTAATACCCCAGAATTTCCTTAAGGTGCCATAGTTGGAACACTGTAGGTGGACTGTGAAGTTATGCCCATGGAATGTACTATCCACGTCATTGCTTGGGTTTGAAATGTTCTCTTTTCTAATGACTTTACCTTCGTTTTAATGACCAGTTTCTATAACAGGTTGTTTCTTGACTTATTAAAAAAGGTGGTCATTGACGATGTCCTTAAGGTGATCATTGGCAACCTGCACACAATGTTCTCTGTTGGTTTCTCAAAGTCATGAGCTCCCATTTCTCCTGTTGAGACCAAATCAGGATAGTTTTCAGCCCTAGGGGCAAGCTCAAATCTTGAAGCATTAATGGCCTCATCAACAAACTCATATTCATCTACATTGAAATTCATCTCAAACTCTGTGCCTTGCTGGCTTCTTCACAGCTCTGAGGCAGTTCGACCCTGTTTATAGTCTCCTGAGACCTTTTGGCCCTGGACTAGGGTTTCGACCTAGTCTCCAAAACGGTATCCTTGTCTTCTCACCTGATTGGAGATGTAACATAAGACTGTCCATGGATAATAAAGCAGTGATTAAGGAGGATATCCAGATCTGAAAGATATGCTCCTCAGTTAAGGTCTGCAACTTAAACTTGGGCACAGACTAGCCCTAAACAGATCCAATCAAAACCGTTGGCTTCTTCTTGGCTTTTCTCTCAATCCGCTCTGATACCATGTTGATTTTTCAAGGAGAATATGATCTTATAATCTGATAATTACATTCCAATGATTTCGTAAGCCAAGTTCATTTTTATGTCACATTCATCATTAAGCAATTATACATAGAAAATCTCAACAATAATACAATAATAACAGTAGGATCATAAAAAGACATCCAAACACAAGAGACGCAAATTTTGACCAAGTAAACCCAAACTAGGGAGAAAACCCAACAATCTTTTCTAGGAGAAATAGTTCAGTTCAGTAAAAGTACAGTCTATTTTTCCAAGTCAAATTTGGTCAAACTAGACCATCACTCTACCTCAGGTCAAACTTGATCAAACTGACCTAATTTCAGCCTTTCTACTGCCACATCAGAAATTCGGTCAACCCTGGTCAACAGGGCTGAATTTTGGCCTCCTGCACCTCCTCTGAAATTCGGTCAAACCTGGTCAACAGGGCCAAATTTCAGCCTTCTGCATCTCCTCTGAAATTTGGTCGAACATGCCTCAGAATTTGGTCAAACAGTTCAGAAGTTATTTGGTCAATGATGGTCAAACTGTTCAAAAGATGAGCTCAGTCAACCTCAGGAGACTCCTTATTTGCACCTGTGAACAAAAAATCTGAAGATGATAGTCCAAATTATCTCCAAGTGAATGAAGTTGAGTGCCAATTTATATAGTTTTTGTGATGCCCAAGGGGCACAACCTTTAGCTGGGTTGACCTGTAAATTGGGGCCAACTTTGATCAATTTGAATTCAAATTTGAATTTGAATTTCCCTCTTTTCATTAAGTCCGACTTGAATACTCACCATAGCCACCAAAAATCAACACAGCTGCCTTGGTTTGTGTGCCTGCCCTTTTCCCTCTCTTTTCCTCACTCACTGCTCCTTGGTATGCGTGCCAACATCTCTTGAAGTGTGTGCTGCCTAGGAATGCGTGCCAACTTCTCTCCAAGCAATTACCATTATCCTTTTCCCCAACCTTGTAATCCGTGAAGTCAACCTCGTAATTCAGGCAAGATCTATGAATGAGATTAAATATCATCTCTGTTGAAATATGTAACTAGGTTGGGTCTTCATAATGACATATGTAATCATGATTTTATGTATTTGATGTAAAGAGAAAAATAAATTTATTATTGTTATTCTTAAGGCATGGGTTTCATGCTCAAGGGACATTTATTTTTAGGTCAAGCACCCATTGAGTGCTTCGAGGGCTTGTCATTTAGTCTACAAGTGAATTGAGTCATTGTCATGTATGGAAGACCCTTTTGGGCATGTTACATATTGTAAAGAAAATTTATTTGAATAAAAAATTGAGTTAAAGACCCTCCAAGACCTTGTCAAACAAGTAGCAACAAGTTGGCCTACATGAAGGAACAAGTCGGCCTCATGAAAGGATATTCGACACCTTGAGAAGCCTATATATAAGAAGGAGCTCGACCTCATTTGGACACACACTCAAGCAAGTTCGATCTCCTCAAGATAGAAGTTGGAAAAGGACGAAAAAAAAGAAGAAGAGCAAATTGAAGTTTTGGGCCTCTGTCTCTCTCTTGTGTCAGGGTTTCTTCAGTTGTTGGGCAAGTCGAAGTGCTGGAAAGTTGTTGGGCAAGTCGAAGTGCTGGAAAGTTGTTGGGTAAGTCGAAGTGCTGGAAAGTTGTTGGGGGTTGAATTTGCTGGGAGCTGCTCGATCGAAGTAGCCGGTTGTTGCCGAAGTTGCTGGAAGCTGCTAGGTCAAAGTAACTGAAAGAAGGTTCTGTTGACAGTGTTACATCTCGCCAACATTTCAAGGGGATCTCCTCGATGTAAGGTCCCAACTAGACCTCACACTGTTTGGTGTAGGAGTCCCATCTGGTCATACGGTCCGTGTGAAAATTCCAAGTCCTAGATTTGGAATCCTACTGCAACAAGCTGAATTACTTCTCCTACTTGTTAATTACATTTAACAAGTTATTTTGCAGATTACTTCTGAAAACATTGAAGAAATTATTGAAGCAACCTTCACTTAACTTAGATGTGAATACAAGAAACTAAGCAAAAGAAATAACACACACAGGACACCATTATTTTTGGACAAATGTCCTCGGAAAAACCTAATGCGGGAAAACCGGTGCAACAGATTTGAGGGTTTTATTATTAAGCATCAGTTGTATCTGAATACATCTATGATTGTCTCACCGGACAAATAAAATTGAAGTTTTGGGCCTCTGTGTAGAAATTATACAACATGCATGTATATCTTGGATTCACCGATCTAACAATGTACTAAAGTTAAATACTGAGTCGCTTCTACAAATCTTTTGCGGAATTAAAAACACAATCGCTAATCACATGAACATGAAGAAGAATCAAATCAACCACAACACAAATAATTTCCCTGGGAAAGCTTGCTGCTCAAAACCCCTCTATCATATATTGTATATGCCACAAGGAATCATGAAAAAATTACATACAACTCTTCTCACAAGAGCCCTCTTGTATTCAGCTAATTGTCTCACACTGATCTAGATAAAATCGGGCCAATACTCAACCAATTCTCAGCCTGTCTTCAGCCTGCCTTGCTCACGCAGTTCATGAGGAATGCAATCCCTATTCACAAGGAATTTTCAGCCTTCCTCAACTGCGCCGAGTATCATGGGCATCCTGTGGCGTTTTAACTACACTTGGGTAGCTTGCTAATATCACAACTGATAGTCACACTTCCCTTTCACCTAGATCTCAACTGGGTCTCCACTGGAACTGACATGCATGCAACTAATAATAGTAAATCATCAGTTGCATGTGAGATCACTGATTGTGAATTAATTAATATTTAATTCACTTGATCTCTCACTAGTGTATCAAATAGTTGCAACTAGCACAACTGAGTTTAACTCACTTAACTGAGTTAAACTGATTACAACCTGCATTAACTAATGCACCACTGCACTTCGAACTCTGTTACAACTAGAATTACTCTGCATGCCTCACCAACTACCTCTAACTCGAAATCCACTAGCTAACTGAGTTTATAACTCTGAGTTAACTATTACAAGTAATCATTGAGAATAGATTACAGTTTATTGTCCATCTTAATTAAGGGATAACTCAAATAGACATGCACCAAAATAACCCTGTGGGCCCCACCCTAGTGTAGGTGTTTAATGTTGTTTCCGGATGCCAATTTCACTGTTTCTTGTTGCAAACTTCAACACTCTGTCTCTCTCTTATGTCAGGGTTTCTACAGTTACTGAGCAAGTCGAAGTACTGGAAAGTTGTTGGGCAAGTCGAAGTACTGGAATTTGTTGGGTAAGTCGAAGTGCTGGAAATTTGTTGGGCAAGTCGAAGTGCTGGAAAGTTGTTGGGGGTTGAATTTGCTGGGAGCTGCTCGATTGAAGCAGCTGGTTGTTGCCGAAGTTGCTGGAAGCTGCTGGGTCAAAGTAACTGAAAGAAGGTTCTGTTGACGGTGATACATCTCACCAACATTTCAAGGGGATCTCCCTGATGTAAGGTCCCAACTAGACCTCACACCGTTTGGTGTAGGAGTACCATTTGGTCATATGGTCCATGTGAAAATTCCAAATCCTAGATCTGGAATCCTACTGCAACAAACTGAATTACTTCTCCTACTTGTAAATTACATTTAACAAGTTATTTTGCAGATTACTTCTGAAAACATTGAAGAAATTACTGAAGCCGCCTTCACTTACTTAATTTAGATGTGAATACAAGAAACTGAGCAAAAGAAATAACACACACAGGACACCATTATTTTTGGACAAATGTCCCCGGAAAAACCCAATGTGGGAAAACCGGTGCAGTAGATCTGAGGGTTTTATTATTAAGCAACAGTTATATCTAAATACATCTATGATTGTCTCATCGGACAAATAAATCAGTTACAGAGAATACTGACAGAGAAAAATAGTGAGTTTACCTCACTCTGCAAGTCCCCACTGATTTGGTAGCTGAACTGACGAAACCCCAACACCCTTTGCGTAGTAGCTGCGTAGCCCTATGTGGGGACTTCAGAAGGACTGCGTCACCCCTTCTATGTGATCTTTTAGCTCTTAGGAAACTCGATCTAGCCCTCCCGGCTTAGAATCTCGATTTCTCAGTTAATTTCGAACTGAAACTAGGAAATACTGCGTTGCCTCTGTGTGGGTACTGCGTGGCCCTGCTTCACCCTCTTTGGGTGCTGCATCACCCTCTTTGGGCACTGCGCTGCTCCCTTTGCCTCTTTGCTAATGATCCTTGGCCCCGGAGAAGATCCTCCTGCCAAAACTGCCTTTGCCCCTCAACTGCATTGAAGAATCACTTAGTTCTGGTTTTCCTCTTGAGCACTGCTCACTTCAGAAAATTCGATCACTTGATCCTTTCGGTGTATTTTGACCCTCAAGCCTTCATTTATAGTCTTCTCGTTGAGACTTCAACGACCGAGATTAGATCTCCAATCAACGACTAAGATTACATTTAGACTTGTTCTGCCTTTTCTAGAAGTTTCACCCGCAGTTTAAATTAATACCCATTAATTATTTTGATTTTCTAAGTTGGACTTAGGGTCGTCATTAAAATTAATTAATTTATCAAATAAAATTGTTTTTGGGTGGAATTTCCCAAAATAATTTCCTGGGTATGTGGAATACACGTGTCTAAGCCTCTCCATAAAGTTTGAGACTTAGAGCACATCCGATGCTACCACAAATCAACACTCCCTCTTAGCGAGGAATGTGCTATAGCAAATATGCCCTGCTTCACATTGCTCTGACTCTGAAGCATCTCTCTCTGCGCTGCTGATGTCCTACGTGTTGTCCACCAACCACTGTGCTGCTGATGTCTAACGTGTTGTCCACCAACCACTGTGCTGCTGATGTCTAACGTGTTGTCCACCAACCACTGCGCTGCTGCTGACCCTGCCACGATCAACACTGCATCTGTACTGCAACTCCCTCTCAAATGTTGCATCTGCTGCAGCACTGCCACTGTTAACTCTGCACTGTAACTCAGCTGCTGAGAGAAGTAACTGAAAAACATCCATGAATCTGAACAAGTGTTCAGGATGCATCTCAATGCTGAAACTCTGACTGCTGCTAGACCCACGCTATCCCTCTAAAACACTGCGCTGCTGTTGCTCCACACTGCGTCCCTCTGCGTTGTTGCAACTTTGCTCTGCGCTGCTGACTACTGCATCTGTCGTTTCTGCACTCCTCTGCACCGACTCAAAACTTCTCCAGCTTGCTACTGCTGATCATGGGAACCCATAGCAAGGTTATGATCCACGAGGTGGACTCCTCAAGGATCCTACCAACTAAAGTTCTTGCGAACTCACAGCTCAATGTCGCCCCATCTCCCTCCTGGAGATGCGTGGGCACTCATGGCGTACTCTTCCTCCTCGATCTTCGCGGTCACAACCTTCAGATCGTGCTTCTCGTCCTTATCCTTTTTCTTCAAAGGACACTGGTTAGCGTAGTGACCAAGTTCACCACACCTGAAGCACTTTATCTTCGAGACGTCTTTCTTACGTCTCCGATGCTTCTGCTGCCCTTTGGATGCGAGGGCTGCATTTTCTTCCTCCTCCTGCTTCATCTTCGATCCACTGCCACTGCTTCCGTCAAGTTTACACTTGACCAGGTCCCTCCTTAGCTCTTCTTGTTAAAGAGAAACCTACATCTCTTCCCAGCCCGGCAAGGTGGGTCTGCCCAGGATGCTCTAGACAAACACCTGCCATTCTTCAGAGATTGCGTTAAGAGCCAGTCTCAGCATGGCTGTAGGAGAAGGGGTGGCCCCCACTACTGTTAGCTGATCATGGATTTCCTGAAGTTTCGACAGGAACAGAACAATACGCTCCCCTTTCTGCATCTGCATCATCCTCAGTTTTGCTCTAAGTACATCTTCCATTGTTCGGAAGAGCCTTAATACAGCATTGCCAAAGCTTCCCACATCTGCCTGGCTGTGTCCTAGCTAGCTTTATGGGACACAATATGATCTTTGACTCCATCAAGGAGCAGCCTTTTGGCCTTCGCCATATCAGTCGTGTACTTCTTCAGCGGATCTGGAACTGCAGGGACAACTACTGTATTCGTCACGAAAAGATTGAGATCCTACTCATCTAGAAGGTATGTGACTCTTGCCTTCCAGATCACGTAGTTGGAGGCTTCCTCCAACCGGTCCTGATCTCTAAGCCTGTGAGTTGCCATGGCCATCAAGAATGTCGAATCTGCTCCTCTTCTCCCCCTCTGCGAAGCACTGGACATGCTTACACACTCCTTCTGGAGTTTTTAGATCTGTTGCTCAGATCTTGGAAAAATGAAATTCCCCAGCTAGGAACTTCCTGAGGAAGAAAATTCCCTCACTGTGCTGCTTCTTCCTTTTCCGACGACTTTCTGCCCAGCAAAACAAAATTTGCCCGAAGAAAACTGCGTCCCGCCAGCTCTGCGCTACTCCCTTTGGCTTGAAAAAATTCCGATCTGGAAGCCCTTCCTCTCTGTTGACTCACTCAGAGAGAGACTTTCTCGGAAATTTCAACCCTTTTGGCCTGGATTGCGCAATGCCTCTGGGAATTCGATTTGCTCTCATCACCTCGGGATCTCTTTGAATGTTAGACCCCTCATTATTGAATAAGCTCGAATTAAGATATGATCCTGCTGCATGCAATGGTGAATGTAGTTACCTGTCCCACTTGGAATCAATAATTTTCCATAAAGGGAGATATTTAGATTCATTTCCCTTATAGAAAGTCTTGATGGCCTCTTTGCTCCTGTCCGTGCCCTCATAAATATATCCCATTGCAGGTTTCTCTCCATCCATCAATTTCAAGACTTTCACAAGGGGCTCAGTGATGCTAACAATATCAGTTACCTTGCCCCACAAACTATCACCAAAGATAGATGCTTTCACAAACAATGCTTCTGGTTTTGTGCTATCTTTCCAAAATAGCCATTGTTGGCTACAAAACATTCTTCTCAAAGCTTGGTACTCATACAAAAGGCTTTGGAGGGAAAGAAAGTTTGTAGCAAACCTTGTGACAGTTGGACGACTAAGCTCACCCTGTGTGAATTCCCTCATAAGGTTCAACACTCATGCATGATTATAAATATACTTGGTAATTTGCTTGCATTCTTGCACAACATCTTGCACCCACTCCAACTTCCCAATGTCCTCTAGTATCAAGTCTATGCAATGGGCAACGCATGGAGTCCAAAAAATGGTGGGATATTTGGCACAAAGCAACCTTTCAGCTGCATTGCCCGTGATTACTTGGACAACATTTGCAACCCCAACTTCCTCCACCACATCAACCGACAATGTAAATCAAATGTGCATCTTTTACATCTGCAGATGCATCAATGGATTTTAGGAATATGGTTTCTTTAGGGTAGGCTACAACAAAATTTATTATTTTTCTACCCCTCTGATCTGTGAGTAATATGGATTGATCACGTTTACGGTGGATCAATGCCTTGTCCTTTGGGGAGGTTTCAGAGTCATGAGTTATAATGACTATGGACATTCAATTTTCTATGTCAAGGAGGCCTTAAAGACAACTTTGCAGACCATTAGGTCAGGAACAAAAGCAACTTCAAGAACTTTATACTTCGTTTTGCAAAATTAATGGCTTATCAAGATGAAATTCAATAAATAAACATGTTTAGGAATATTCTTTCATAATACATGGCCCATACATTGTGCATCATTATCTAGAAACTCTATTTCCACAACTTCGCAATAATGGATGCAACAAATTAGCCCTAGTACAGCGAAAATACAACAACAACGTATGCAACAAAACAAAAGAGAAAAATAACATTAAATTTACTTACATGTATTAAGAGTATATCCAACCATTCATCATTTGCCAATTAAGAAGCTCCAAGACAAAACGAAAATTATCCAAAGATCAAAATTCATTCCATGCTTCAAAATTTTGTCCACCAAGAAGGATAGCGAAGTTATCAAGAGAGATACAAGTCCAACCAAGTGATGCTGCTAAAATGAATTCACATCACTTTTATTTATACACTTCTAATGAGTTCGATTTAGCTAATTAGGCCTACATTAGCCCCTAAAATAAAATAATGTGCAAAATAACTAACTTTTGGTGACAAGCCCACTGAACTAGCTCATAAACAAAAGAATAAGCCTCTCAAGAGGTCGAATGATGAACAATGCATGTCGTTGGGCCTTTTAAGAAGCTTGAAGAAGTCCATAAGTACCACAATGATGAATAGAACTCCCAAAAGTAGTGGACAAGGGGTTGGCCCATTGTTCTCCAAATAATAAACCTGTGGTGCTCCCAATGGGTGTGGGGGCACACAAGTCACCTCATGGGTCTCCAAGTAGATCGAAGATGCTTGTAGACCATTTGGAAGGGCTTAAATGATGATGTAAGTGATGCCACATCAGCATACAAGTCCTGGGTCATCTGCCAAGTGCATGGTACAACTGTGGGGTTGGCTGGGATGGTGAACCAGGTGCATCCTCCTCGTCCAATAGGTGAATTTCGAGCAATATTTGAACATATCTGGGGATCCATGGAGTGTTGTTTACTGTTGTGGAGGCCCATGGCTCTCTACACACACCCTACATGTGCCAATGTAGTTCTCTGGAGGGTTAGGACCCCGTATTGGGAGACCAAACCCAAAATGGAGACCATCTGCAATCCTGCATAAGATCCAATGCGTCTTCTAGCCTTCCAGCACAAGTCATTTAAATTAATCGAGTTAAAGAGCTTACAAACCATGGGCAACAGGTGGGTATCTCATAATGGCATGCCCTTCCATAGTGGGCTTTGGCATGTGCTATTGTTTCCAAGCTCCAAAGGGGTTTAACCAAGTACCCTAATAGTGATTTCTACCTTTAGAGGGGATAGTGTGTCCAAGGTACATCCTTCAAATGGTGGTGGCATGTGAGAAAGAGATGAATGGAATAGGGAATGAAAGGGGCAATCCTGGGCCACATGTCGAGGTACAAGGGTAGCTAATAAAGGGAAGCTCACACTTGGGTATATAATGTATAGGAGAGAACAATCGTGGTGCATGGGATACCTTGACTTTGGTTTTTCCACCCTTCTTTATATGCCTTTTGCCTTTTATGGTTTTTCTTTTATTAACTGCTCGGGGCTCAAAGGGTAAGAGCATGATGTGTAAGGTATTGCTGTGGATACCCCTTTTAAGGTAGGGTGGTTCATTGCCCACCTGGGGTTGGGACAATCATGGGTTCTTGAATGATATAGGAGGCTCATCTAGGGCCTATAGGAACCAGAGAGATGGCCATGGGGATGGGGTAGAGCTCATGCATTGGCTTTTGCCCACGTGCTAAATGTGTTTGTCTCGACCTTTTTTTGCATTTTGTGGTACATTTTCTTGTTGAATGTGGCCAATTATGCTTTTACTTTTCTTTTCAGCTACATCAACCTCCCGGGCATCGTTTCAGGCCCGACCCAAGGTGTGGGAAAGGGGAAGGGGAGACTCACCCTATGTGGACCCAGTGGAGGGATTTGAACTCGGGTGGGAGAAATGATGAATGGGGTTGTAATGAACGAAAAGGTTGCAATGTATGTGGATGAGGGAGCGGGAACACGCAACCAAAATCAGGGTTTTCCATGTAGTACCACCCTAAAACCCAAAGGTCAGTAAAGGAGATCCCATGAGACTAAGATCCAAGGGTAACATCCAAAAGAGGTCTAGGGGACAAAAGCACAAACCTAGCCCACTCTTTTCGCCAAATCCCCCCATTAATCCATGCCCATAAGTGTCCATGATAAGAAAATTACAATACTCAATTACCAAATGACAAGGCCTACCTTTAGGTTCCTGAGGCCCACCTTCAAACATACGATCATGACAGATGGTTGAAGGATGTAATATCCCCAAAGGGAAATAACCAGTAATACACAGAAATATGCCAGACAGATATATAAAACAAAATGCTGGAACCAGATAATGGAACAAGTACACATAGAATGCCAGAATACTAAGCCATTTTATTAATCTGAGAACACATAGATAGGAGTACAAGATAATCAGAATGAGTGCACCTATCCTTTCCCTAGGCAAGTGGAGACCCTCTCAGAACAAATAATGGCTGCAAATAAGGACAGCGTCCTAGCTGGCTGAAGAACTGCTATGAAGAACTGCTGCTGGAATGCACTGGAACTATGAGCTGGAAACTAGGAAGATGGCTGATCTCAATCCTCGAGACAAACCCCAGAAAATGTGAAAGTGATGCTCCACCACCAGTCAGCCCTCACAAGTGAAAACGCTGTCTCTGCTAGTGACAGCGCAGAAAACAGATGAAACGCTGGCCACAAATCCTCCAGATGAGATGACCACTCCTCAGGGCTGGAAACACTGAAAAACGCTGCCAAACCCTCACACAAAGACCCTGCTCATCAGATCAGCGTCCTCCCTGACTGGATCTGCGTCCTAGCTGCCCAGATCTGCTGGATCTGAGTCCTCCCTCTCCAGATCTGCGTCCATCTCTCCCAGTCTGCGTCCCTGAGCTAGATCCCTGGCTTGGATGCAACGTGGGGAATATTGGACTCTGGCTATGCTTATCTCTCCGGATCTGCGTCCTCCAAACTGGATCTGTTTGCTATCTCTCTGGATCTGCGTCCTCGAGGCTCAGATCCTGGATCTGTTGCTATCTCTCCCGGATCTGCGTCCTCCAAGGCTAGATCTAGCTGTATCTCTCCGGATACCGCGTCCTCTCTGCCTTGGTCAGCTGGATCTGCGTCCTCACTATTCAGATCTGAGTCCCTCCTGCTGGACCTGCGTCCTACCTCCCTGGATCAGCGTCCTATCTCCTGGATCTACGCAGTCTCAAGAAGGGGGTATCTCCTCTCCAAATCTCCACCAGAAAACTACTGCTAATTACCACCGAAACTAAAGGATGATGCTCAGAAAATAACCTTACCAGGGCAGGCACTCGAAGTCCTCCAAGGCTAAGGGTGATACCAAGAAAATAAACTTACCAGGGCAGGCACTCGAAGTCCCAGAGGCTGAGGTTGAGATCTCACGAACGGAGACACTCGGTTGCACTAAACAGTGCTGCAGACCGACTAAACAACCGACGTGCTGAAGTAGACAGAAGTCTAGCTCTCAATATCAATATCAAATCAAAACATGCCAAATGAAGTGGAAACCCCTCCTTTTATAGTACTAAACTCCCTCCAAAACCTTAACTGCGTCCTTCACCCTCCTTGGCCTGCGCAGTTACCCTTGGGTCAGCGTGAGGCCTCCCCTCATACACGTGTGGACCCCCAAGGCCACCCCTTTAAGTTACAACGTCAATCAACTAGGAAAGCACTTTATTTTATAAAGTGAGGTGACTAAAGTGAGGTAACCCCTCTTATTTCTCACTTTATTTATTATTTCTAGCTAAAGCGGCAAAATTAAACAAAAATGAAATATTCCAATTAGCAATGCTAATTAGGAATATTACAAAGAAGGACCACATGGATGGCTTAGGTGGCGGAGAAATGGCACTGCGAGCTAGTTGGGGGGCTGTGGTGCTTAGGGTGAGACCTTGGAGAAAATTTTCTTGAGGGATATCATACAAAATAGTGTGTATAGAACACATTTGGCAAGTCAATATGGTAAAAGATTGCAAGATATGTGGATCAACCAGGTAAGCAATTCCAATTTATTTGTTTTTTTTAAATGTAAAGTTCAATTGTTTAAAATTGAAGTTGTAATTTGTATTTTGTAAATTGTTCAAACTTACCATCTAAATTGTTGAACAATGAACTAACTCTAGTCTTTGCCTTTGGAGCACATTAGTGGGAGTCGTTTGGAAGCCAATGTCCTTAACTGCAAAATTTTGCAGTTAGAGTTCTCAGCCAAACTTGCAGTGCTTCTGGGTGTGAGCGCAATTGGTCTGTTTTTTAACAGATTCACACGAAGAAGAGAAATCGTTTGGAACAAAAACGATTGAATGATCTTATCTTCGTGCAGTACAACCTTCGTCTAAGGCGCAACCAGTTGCTGAACAAAAGACTTGATACATATCCCATTGTGTTGGATGATATGATACATCTTTAGAATGGGTGGAGGAGTCTCATCTAGCTGTGCTTGATGCTGATTTTGATATTGGTGCCATGGAGTTGGGGGTATTGATCCCAATGCAGATTTGGTAGTTGAACCAACAGCTAGAGGAAATGAAAAACCAGGACCAAGCATGGCACATGGTATTGGTGAGGGGAGCAGTAGTCGTGCAACTCAGCCAACTCGTGTTTCTAGTTCTCCTAGGCCTAGTATTGCTATTGAGACTGGAGAGGAGTGTGAGGAGTCCTCAAACTTTGACCCAGATGATGTTTATGTAGCTCCTATTGATGATCCCATCTCTAGTAGTGGTGATGATTTCGATGAGTGATCTTGTTGATCAATGATTTGTACTTTGAGTTTGAGCTTTTACTTTGTACTTGTAGTTGGCTAGTGGCCAAGTAGCATGAGTTTTAGCATTGTTTTTCGACTCTAGAGGCCATTTAGAGCCTCATTGGTTATATATTTTGTGGATGATATCATTGTTATGTATTGCACTCGGTGCCATTTTGATATATGCACCCTTACATGGTATATCGATGAGAAGAATTTCCATATTTTGTCTCTAATGGTATGGAATCATGGTTTGTAATCTTAAAAATAAGTTTTTTCATTAAAAAATAAATATTTTATGTATTTTTTTCAATTCTCGGTTTATTGAATCCGGTTTGATCCAGTTCCGGTTTGATTCACGGTTAGATAGACGACCAGTTCGATGCCCGGTTCTGATTTTTAAAACTATGATTCATTCCAGGCAATTACTTTTATGATTTATCCTTTTTCCCCAACCTTGTAATCTATGAATTCAACCTCATAAGTCACGACGAGATCTATGGATGAGATACTGTCTCCTTAGATCTAATGGTCGCTATTTAATCATAAAGTCACTTAAAGGTACTTCATACTAAATCATTACTTTAGCCAACATTAATTAGTTAAATTTATTAATATGCCTTTACATAGGAAAAAATAAAAGTCAGTTTGCTAGAAAAGCTTGTTGAACATCTTTTGCATGCTCGACACTAAGCCTATGTAGAATCTCTTGTCCGAGCTACCAAAATTCAACACTGGATTGGCATATAAATGTGGGTCTAAATGATTGTATTGCATCTTTGATACTACTCTAATGTCCATATGCAATGTTTAGCTTGCTGACCCAATTCTTTCAAGCATTTCCTTCATGTTAAAATTGGATAGTGCTAAGCAACATTTTATGGATATCCAATGTCAGAGCTGGCTGGTGGCAAACAAATTTTTTAACATTTTTTAGTGTGGATTCTTCCTCAGAAATACATATTGTTATTGTTTTTTCTGTTTTATCACTGCATAAATGATTTTGCTAACGATGAGTTTCAAATGTCTTACATCTTTATACTACGCTGTCTCTAATGTCCATATGCAATGTTTATTCTGCTGTAACAAATAAAATTTGTATAAAATAAGATAAATAGAATAAATATGATTACTAATTAATCAAATAGTAATTATGTTAAGTAGTCATTAGTTAATTGAAGAGGCATGCCTAAAAGACATGCCCATTCGTGAAAAGGCACCTGCATCGGTATAAAAGCAAGCCTTATTGTAATCATTCAATCATCTTATTATATCTTATCATACATTTATTAATAAAATATTATTAGTACAATACCTTTTGTGTATTTTGCTATTAAGTCAACAAACGTACTAGTTTTGTTGCTACATTTGCTCACCCAATTCCTTCAAGCATTTCTTTGATGTTAAAATTGGACAGTGCTAAGCGAATGTTTTATGGATATTCAATGCCAGAGCTGGGTGGTGGCAAACTAATTTCAACATTTTTTAGTGTGGATGCTTCCTCAGAAATATATTGTTTTTGCTGGTTTATCATTGCATAGTTGATTTTGCTACAGGAGTTTTGAGTGACTTCTTTACTCATCCTCAAGATAACAAGAATGGTAACATTACCTTGAGGATGAGTGAGGAAGTCACTTGAAATGCATTGGTAGCAAAATCATCTGCGTAATGATAAACCAGAAAATGGAATGACAATAATTTCAACATATTTATAATTTGAGATAAATTGAAAGACAAGGTTAGAGAATCATACTGGTAAAAATGTGTCTCATCTATTTCATGCTAGAAATTTGTTTTTTTTTATATGGAGGGACATTTTTTCAGTATCTTGATTTTCATGAACTGAATTCCTTTCTCTCGTTGGCTATGGTCATGTTTTGTGTGTTTGTCCCTGGATAGTGTGTAGCTCATGCATGACATTCAATACTTTCTATTTCAACTTTACTTATGAGACAGAATTATCAGATTCATTCATCTTAGAGCTTTTTGAGCTGAATTAGCAGTTTGAAAGCTAGTTACCTCTAAAAATGGTAGAGTATTCTTCGTTTTTTTAGTATGCAAGGATGATTCTTTTATTTTCTTGATGTTAACTGTATTCACAATCTACAGAGGATGATACAAGCATTCCATTGGATACAAAGCTACCGATTCTGAAGGATTTCTATAAATACATACGTGATCCTTCCTGGCACTTTTCATGTAAGAAACTCTCATCGTTAACTCTGCATATAGTTGTGCCTTGAATATCCCTGGTTTCGCATTGTGTGAAAATATTTGCTGTTTTTTTGCTCCGTTTGAGCATGGATTACAACTTAACATTTTAAGCTTCATTGCTGTCTTCACTTTATTATTTCATTCTTTAATCTTAATTTAGTTTACTGTGAATGCCAACTTTCCAATGTTATATCTCAAAAAATGTTTTTGAGTTTGCTTTGTGTGTCCTTCAGAGAGTGTGTGTGCAGTGGGAAGAGAGAGATGTTTACAAAATAACTTTTGGGGATCATATAAATGCTCTATTGCTCTAAAACAATTCTTATTTTCTGAATACATTTAAACATTCTGATATTTCCTTTTTTTGTTCTTTTGTTCTGCATGCATCTTTCTCTTTTGTTATGTGGTATATCCAATCATAATTATCTGAGTTTTTATACAATAAGTTAAGATAATTTTATTAATATCTGGCGAGTGACCGCAAAAGAAAAATTCTATTTTATTACTGAAGCTTGTTGATTTTTGTGTAGCATCAAGAGGTATCCCCGCATGCCAAGAGACCTCCTAAGTTGGCCTAGAAGGATTATGGAAATTAAAATAAATATTTCAATTTTTGGGCATCATGTAGGCCCCAAATTGTCATGTCGGCCCCACCATGAAAAGGTGTAAACCTTAGTCAAAATTCATCCACATGACATGTATAAATACATGACGAGACTCTTCATTTTGATCAACGAATGATTCAACACATCATATCTACAAGACAGCGGCACGTGTGAACAGAAGAAGACCGAGTTATCTACAGTTTGACCGAGTTTGACCGTTGACTGAGGCTGACTGCAGTACGCATGTTGACTGCAGATCCTTGACAACAGGACTTTAACCGCAGGTCCGAGCTTGACTACAGGCCGAATTTTTGACTGTTGACCAGTGTTGACTCTGGTTTTGGCTGGTTTGACCAACAGTAACTGGCTGGAATTTTGACCAGGTTAGACTGGTAATTGGACTTGGATTTTCACACAGATTTCTACACAATTTGGAATTGTAAACCTTGTTGAAGAAAATTTCTTCTAGAAGAAGAGTTGCTGGGTTTTCTCCCAAGTTTGGGTTTCCTAACCCAAATTTGTTGTCTCTACTGTGCATGGCTGTCTCTTTATGATCTTACTGTTTTCGTTGCATTGTTGAGATTTTTCTGTGTATAATTCCTCAATGATGAGTGGCATAAAGATAAATTATTAAAAGATCATTAGGTAATAATTATCAAATCAGAATATTGGTTTCTATTGTTTATGTTGTAGAAAATTCAACATGTTATAAGAGCAGCCACTATAGTCAGCCTAAGAGACAAGTGTTCAATAGCTTGATTATTTCTTTGATCTGTTGCCAAATGTTCCCAAGCCTCAGAATGGAGGGTAAATTTCAGAAGGAAGCTATTCTAGAGCCAAAGGGAGTTGAGGAGAAAGTTTTTATTTCCACTCTTTCAGGCACTATTACCAATGGTAGTGATGTTTGGTTAGTGGATGGTGGTGCTTCTGGACACACTGACTGGTTTATGAGATGCTCTCACTGATTTGATAGAAAGAGATTCTGCATTGAAGGTGGAAATTGGAGATAATACTAAGCATGCAATGTTAGTTTTTGTAGCATCAGGTATGTTCTAACCACAAAATTTGGTAGAGAGGCTAGAATACATGAGATCTCCAAAACTCAGAAATCATTTCTGGAAATTCTACCTAGAGTTGGCTTAGTTAGATTATTAACCGACTTTTAAATATTTCCTGAGTCTAAACTTAGGGAATATGGTTAATTAATCATAATCAATTAAGTCAAGGTGAGAATAGTCTAGAAACTCACAGGATGATCCTAGCCCTTGATTAAGATTTAATCTTGGCCATGGGAGCACCAACTTAGGATTATAAGAAGAAGTCGATGGACACTTGGAGAAGAAACACAAGAAGTTCGATTTCCTTGGGAGATCGATTTCCAGAGAGCAGCAAGAGTTGCCGGAGAGTCGGAGATCGAAGAAGAGACAGTGAGGGGCAGAGACAGTGATTCAGAGGAAGTTTTTTTCCAGATCCGGAGAGGCAACAACAAGTGTCAAAAGTGATCCAAGCTGAAGCAACACAAGGACTGCGTAGTAGCTGAAGCAAAGCAGTTCGATTTAGTTGAGGAGGAGGTTGATTCAGTTTTCAAAGGCCGGGAAAGTCTTCCAGGGGTTCCAGTAGTAGAGGCAGGCTAGACGGCTTGTGCAGAGGCAGATCCGAGCCACATGTGCGAGAGGCAGCGTAGAGGGGCCTACGCTGGGGTTTGGACGACCAATTTTTCTATAGAAGCCAGTGTTGGGATTGCTTGTGGGGTGAGAGAATTTCTCTCAAATATTTCCATCAGATACTTGCTGATTGGATTTCCAATTGGCCATCCATGGATTGTACTCAGAATTCACTGCTGCATAATAATAAAAACCTCGAACCGTTGCACTAGTTTTCCCAAGTTGGGTTTTTTGGGGACATTTGTCCATAAATAACGGTGTCTTTTTTATTGTGTGCTAGTATTTTCTCAGTTTCTAGTGCTATTATTTTTCCATAGTTTATTTGTGAAAATCACAGTGTAAATTATTTGGTATTGTCCATAGCAGACTGCAAATAAAATGTTAAATTTATTAACAATTAGGAAAATAATTTCCAGTTACTGTGATAGATGAAATTTTCACATGCAATAAAAGGAGTTGGAACCACTTCATTTCAACTAGAGTCTGGACACTTAAGTTTTTACACATGAAAGAAGTTCTATTTGTACCAGGATTAAAGAAGAATCTGTTCTCTATCTCATCATTGGAAGATATGGGTTATAGAGTTGCATTTGTAGATGGATATGTTCTTATATTGCTTAAGGGCTCTGTTACCCAACACCTGTGGGTGATATCCGTAGGGGGAAATTTTTCTCCTAGATGGTTCTCAACCGGCAGCCAACAACCCCTTGCAGCCACCAGAGAGTTCGATGTACCACTATCTCCTCCACTAGAGCTAGCCATATGCTCCCTCACCTATCTGTTGTGATTGCATATTTGAAGGTGGGCCTTCCAACCTCGAAGGTATGTTTTTTCATTGTGTAGTTGGGTATTTTTGTTTATGTATCATGTACACTTTGAGCATGGATTAGTGGGGGGATTCGACAGAAAGATAAGGCTTGGTTTGTGCCCTTGTCTACAATGTCCAATTTGATGGTTAACTTTGTATCGTAGTCCTGTGGAATCTTCTTTATTGGCTACTAGCTTTAGGGTTGGCACTACATGGGAATTCCCGATTTTGGTTGCATGGTCCCACTTTCCGACACCATATACATCGCTCACCTTCACTCATTATAACCCCATTCACAATATTTCCCATCCAGGTTTCACATTTGTCCATTGGGTCCACAAGGAGTTAGCCTCCCCCTCACCTTGTCCACACTTTGGGTCAGGCCTAGAACGATGCCACAGAGGCTGATGCAACTAAAAAGAAAGGAAAAAGCATAATTTTGCCACTCTCAATAGGAAATGTACCATAAAATGCAAAACATGGCCAGGACATAAAAGTCTAGCATGTGGGTAAAGCCAACATGAGCTCTACCCCTATCATTATGGCCATCACCCTGGTTCCTAGGGCCTCTTATATCAACCTCCTTTCATCATTAAGGAACTCATGATCGTCCCAACCCTTGGTGGGTAATGAACTGCCCACCTTAAGGGGGTATTCACTGCTATATCTCACACGTCATGCTCTCATCCCCTAGAGGCTCGAGCAATTATAAAAGGAAAAAATCAATAAAAGGCAAAAGACATATGAAGTAGGGCAGAAAAACAAAGGCTGGGGTAACTCATGTACCGCGATTGCTCCCTCCTTCATTTATATACCCAAGTGTGGGCTTCCCCCTATCATAACTACCCTTGTACTATGGAATTTGGCTTGGAGCCTCCCCCAATGTCCTGCTTCGTTCCATCATTGTATCACATGCCACCTACCATTTGATGGATGTACCATGGACATGTCTCTCCCCTTAAAGGTCAAAACTATCTAATACGATCCTTGGTTAACATTCTTCTTGAACTTGGAGACACTTGTACATTCTAAAGCCCACTATTGAAGGGCATGCCACTATGAAGTGCCCACTTGGTTCCATGATTTGTAAGCTCATTTACTCAATTGCATTAATGTTTAGTTATACTGGAAGGTGAGGGGACATATTGGATCCTATACAGGATTGCAAGTGGGTCTTCATCTTGGGTTTGGTCTCCCTATACGGGGTCCAAGCCTTCTAGAGGGTCATATTAGAATTTGTAGGGTGAGCGTTGAAAGCCACGAGCCTCCACCATAGCAGAGAGCAGATTGCCACATCATGGGATCCTTAAGTTCCACTCATTGGTTGTTTGTGTTCCATTTATTTGACAATGATGATGCACTTGGACCACCTTGCCCAACCGGTTACACGCTTGCACCACACACTAGGGATCCAGGGCCCAGATGAGGATGTCTCACCATGGGAGACAATGGGAGGGCTTGCATCATTCTTTCAGCCCTTACAGATGGAATACAGGCTTGTTTGATCCATTTGGAGACACATGAGGATGTTTTGTGCCCCCATATCCACTTGGAGGCACCACAGGTCATTTGCTTGGATATCAAGGGGCCACCCCCTTTATCACTATGTTTGGAGCCCATCGATTCATTTTGACACACATTGGACTCCACTAGGCCTCTTCAATGGCCCTTCGACCTATTATATTTATCACTTTGCCCTCTTTAGAGGCTTATTTTTGTATTATGGAGCTATCTTGGTGGGCTTGTCACCAAGGAATGTTATTTTTGCACATTATTTTATTAGTTGGGGCATCATTAGGCCTAATTAGGCAAATCAAACCCCTTAGAGGAGGATATATATTGATGTGATGATCATTTCATTTGATCATCACTTGGATTTGGATTATTGTTTCTTCTAGGAATTTCGCTATAGCTATTGGAGGACGAATTGGATATCTTTGATGCATTTTGATGTTTGGAAATCTTGTCTTGGTCTTGGAGCTTCGATTTTTGTCTCTCTTGATGATTGGATATATTCGCTACACTTGTAAGTGCCATTTTCAAGATTTATTTCTCTATTTCATGTCAATGTATAATGTATGAAATTTTCGCTCATGAAGTTGAAGTTGCTGCCCTAATGGGAATCCGAATTGGTTGAATCTTGACTTTGTGAGGGTTTTTCATATGTTTCATGCTTGGTATAGTGAATGAATGTTCCTAGGGGTAAATGATCTTCATAATTGCCTTGATAAGTCATCAATTACAACATCAAGAAGTATAAATTATCTCAGTGTCCTAGTTGTTGCCTTCAGGGCTATGCAAAATCGCTGGGGAACTCCTTGATTGAGTAAAAGAAACTCTAAACAATAAAATCTTATTGACTCTATTCTTCCAATAACGTCCACCCTCCTTAGCCTAGACGGAGGAGTTGAGATTTGAGTAATGTTATCGAAACCGGCCGGTCCGACTGGTTTGGGGGAAAAACTGGTCCATGCTGCCCCTCTGAACCGGAACAAATAGGTTTGGTACCAAACTGGTTTGCTTCGGTTCGACCGATCCACAAAACCTGCAGCCGTGAGGCCTAAGCTTAAAAAAATAATTAAAATTTTTTTTTCCCCAATTTCTATCCTACTCTAGCCCCCCCCTAAAGTAGTCTATATGATTGGCAGTTAACATGATATCACTTCACACTTCCGTTGTATGGCCTCAGACATGATATCACATGTCTGTTTGTATGGGCATTTCGCACAATAGTCTATATGATTCTTTGCACAAATATTAAAATCAGCCTTCTATTGTTCACACAATTAGGTATCTATGCAAGATATTTATGTATAGCTTCTGAAGGTCATGTGTACAAGTTTGTGAAATGACCAAAATTCGTATACGCAACAACAATATTTAAAATACTTTGTAGACAAAGACACATCCATTGTAGGACACTAATTGTAAATTGTATATTGTATAAAAGAATTATTGTAGGATGTTTCCAATTGAAAATGAGGCCTGCTCATATACCCTAGACAGGTGCCCTTCCACGAACGGTCATGTCTCTAAGACATGCCTTTTCATTACTAACTAACTAACCGTTAGTTAAGTACTTTTTATTTCTTATTATATTTATATTTATATTTATTATTATTTTTATATGAATTATATTCATAACAGTTTGTGTGGTTCCTCTAGGCTGGCTTCATAATATTAGTCTAAGTCACCTGATACGGGGATTCGAGAATCGGATTCGAGATACGGTGACCCCCGGAACAGGACACTTCCGAGATACGATACGTTATATATTATTTTATTAAAAAAAAATATATATATTAATATATTAAAAATTAGATCTTTTTTACACAAATTCATTGATTCAAACATAGATTTAAGATCTTAGATACTCATACATGATACATTGAAATTTGACACATTGATACATCATACAATTGTCAAATTTACTCAGAAAGACAAGATAGTATCTTACTACAGTATCCGTAAATATGGGAAATCCCATTCGGATTGTATTCCCCAAAGGGGAATAACCAGTAATATAACAGAAATATGCCAGACAGATATAGAAAATGCAATGCTGAACCAGATCACTGAATCATGACACATGTAATACCAGAAACTGAGCCATTTTATTAATCAGAAAGTACATAGAGAGGAGTACAAATAAATCAGAATCAGTGCACCTATCCTTGCCCTAGGCAAGTGATGACCCTCCCATACAAGAAAATGGCTGCAATAAAGACAGCGTCCTAGCTGCTCTGGAGATGAACTGCGCTGGTACTGGGCTGATCTCTAACTGCAAACCCTCTCTACTGAAAAACGCTGTCTTAGCTAGTGACAGCGCAGAAACAGGTGAAGCACAAGGCCCTCAATCCTCCAGACAGATGAACCTGCTACAGAATGCTGGAAACGCTGAAGAGCCCCTCTCACAATAGCCTGCTCCTCAGAACTGCGTTTCTCCTGATGGATCTGAAGCCTCCAATCAAATCTGCGTCCTTCCCTTCCTGATCTGCGTCCTCCAATACCAGATCTACTGCCAAACCTTCAGATCTATGCTAGATCTGGAATTATCTCCTCAGATCTACAGCCTCTAGGGCTAGATCTGGTGTTATCCCTTCAGATCTGAACTAGATCTATCAATATCTCCTCAGATCTGTCACTCCTCAAGCTGGATCTAGTGCTAAACCTCCAGATCTGCAACATACAAGACTAGATCTGCAACATACAAGACTAGATCTGCAAGATCTATCCTTCCCAAAGCTAGATCTAACAATAAGCCTTCAGATCTGCAACCCTTACCTTCAGAAATGGACAGCGTCCTCACTCTAGGGCTAGACAGCGTCCTTCTGCCTCCCTAAACATCGTTTTCTCTGCCAGACCAGAACTGCGTCCTCCTTGGACAACGTCCTTCCTCTCCTGAAAGGATCAGCGTCCTCTCTCCAGATGAGACAACGTCCTTCTCCTTCAAGAATCAGCGTCCTTCCTTCTCTTGCTCTGCGCAGCCACAAGAGGGCCTTTCTCCTCCTCAGATATGCTTCAGAAACTGCTGCTGCTGCTACTGGAACTGAAAAGTATACTCAGGACAAACCTTACTAGGGCGGGCACTCGAAGTCCCCCGAAGCCAAGGGTGAAACCAGAAAAACCTTACCAGGGCAGGCACTCGAAGTCCCCCGAGGCTAAGGGTGAGATCTCCGACCGGAGACACTCGTGCACTAAGCAGTGCTGCAGACCGATTAAACAACCGGCGTGCTGAAGCAGACAAAGTCTAGCTATCAATAAGAATATCAAATCATGGATGATCAAATGAGGTGAGAGCCTCTCCTTTTATAACACCAATCTCCCTCCAAAACTCAACTCACCCTGGATCTGCGCAGTTTACCTTGGGTTAACCTTATGTCTCCTCCATCATATCCACGTGGACCCCCAAGGCCCCCTCTCTAAGTTACAACGTCAATACTAGGAAAGAACACTTTATTATAAAGTGAGGTGACTAAAGTGAGGTGACCTCTTATTTCACTTTATTTATTATTCATCTAAATATGCTAAATAACACAAAATGCAATATCCTTAATGGCAGCTAATTGGGAACATGTCTTCCCTATAAAACAATATATCCAGGCAACTTAGTGAGGACATCGTAAGATCTTCTATCCTCCTATGGCATCCATCTGCAGATTTCCTTCTGTCCACCAGGAACTCTGACTTTCTGCATCACTCCTTATAGCTGGTTAATGGCTCGGTCAGAAGTCACTCGCGGCTCCTCATCTCGTTTGGGAGGTAGCTCCCCGGTGACTGTCACATGCTGGCCCAGTGCCTTCTTCAGGCATGATACAGGGAAAATGTTATGAATCCGGCTGCCTTGGGGCAACTCCAACTCATATGCAACCTG
>JAXQQM020058293.1:0-10862 GCA_034641835.2 Pinus albicaulis
AACTGTGGTGTAGATGGCCCAATCTCTTGTGCCATAACTCACCCTCATGTTGGCAATATGATGCAGAGTGTTGTCCTTGATGGCAACCCACTTGATGAAGATGATGGCAACCTACTTGACGAAGTTGTTCTTGACTTGATGAACTTGTTAAATGATGTAAATCTGATGTATCTGTAATGAATAAAGAAATTAATGATGGAAGGAATGTCAGTATGTGCCAGAACATGATGAAAAGAGTATGTCTCAAGGCATACGCAGATTTGTCTAGATGAAGCAGCATATGCACGCAGGAAATAACGTGCCAAGTCACGTATGGGAAAAAGCACTCTAAATTTGTAAAACTAGGGGTAACTACCATGGTATTGACCCATTGTATTGAATGATGGTTCGCGTATGTGATCCCATCCAGGAATACCATTGGAAGTTATCTGGTTTTGACTCATGGTATTGATGAAGGGTAACCCTATATAAGGAGAAGAAAATCATTGTGCAAAAGGTGTGCATGTGTCTGGGCTTTGATGAATACTTCACTCTGAAGTATATCTGTATGGTGGAACCCTGTTCTTAATTGATAAACCTGAATCTATGATGCACCTATGAACATGATGAAGGCTCAAGATCTCTAGATCTAGAAATGGTGAATGTCAAGGATGATCTGAAAAGAAGTGAAGAAGACCTGGCGCAATCCTGTTGAAGAGATTGAAGAAATCTGGGTAAGTTTATAGATCTGGTCTGTTCTACAAAGTTTATCTTTTATAGATCTATACGCAGGTTCATTTCATGAAAAGCGCGTGTATACGTGGGTCTGTGGAAGGAAAAGTGCGTATGCGCAGTTAGGGTTTTTTCTCTGAAAATGCACTGAAGTATACGCGGGTTCGTCTTCTAGAAAGAGTGTATATACGCGGGTCTGATTAAATAAAAGCGCGTATGATTTCTAATCTAATGGTTGATGAAGGTTGAATGTGTTTCTGCATATCTATTCTGAAGTCTAGGTTATATCTGATATTCTGGTTACAGTGGTCTCACTGTTCTGTGTGAAGCAATGAGCAAGGTATGATTGTTGAGAAGTGAAGGGAATTTTTGAAGCTGTTTGATCCAGTTTGAAAATTGATGAAACGTGGTCTGCAGTGGTGCTAAGGGTCGAAGCCTTCAGTCAGGGGGTTGTTGCTCCCTTCCAGGAGAGGCTTGTAAACGAGTTCATGGGGTCGTAGCTCCCTTCCAGGAGAGTCTGGTAAACGAGAGCAGGGGGTTGTTGCTCCCTTCCAGGATAAGCTGGTAAACGAGAGAAGGTTGTAGCCTTCTGCAGGTGGGTGCCTGCGTGCTGGTTTGAGTCTACACCAGTACATGATTGTAAGAAGTTTTCTTAATAATAAATTTTGAAGGCTGAAACGACGACAGCGGTGGTTTTCTCCCGAATTGGGTTTCCACCTAAAAATCCTGGTGTTCATGTGTGTTGCAAATGTGTGATGATTATTCTGTTTTGTCTGCACCTGTTTACTGTTTCTGAAACATCTGATGAATGAATAATACAATGATCTGAGTTAAGATTCAAACACATAAGTAGATCTTTGGACATATGCGAGTTCTGTAAAGGATATCCGCGTATATACGCTAGTTGCCTTCAGTAAAGTAGTGTATGGGTTTTTAGAAAGGAAAAAGTAAAAGTTTGATTCTCTGCACTAAATACTGATTCACCCCCCCCTCTCAGTATTTTTCCCAACAATTGGTTTCAGAGCAGGTCCTTCTGAAAAAGCTTAGCTGCTAGAAGGAAGATCAAGCAAGATGAGCAATCAAGATGGAACATCATCTATCAAGCCTCCGCTCTTTAACGGAAGCAATTTAATCTTCTAGAAAATAAGGATGAGATCCTATCTTCAGTCTATGGGAGCAGATATATGGGCCATTTTTGAACATGGATATCAATATCCAGTTACAGTACCAACAGATCCGACGGAAAAGAAGAATTATGAAACAAATGCAAAGGCAGTCAATGCACTATTGGGAAGTCTAACTGAATCAGAATTTGTCAAGGTTATGCAGCTAAATACAACAAAGGAAATATGGGACAAAATCATCCTAAGTTATGAAGGTGATGCAAAGGTAAAAAGTGCAAAACTCCAAACTCTCAGAATTGAATATGAAAACTTGAGAATGCATAATGATGAGAGTATTGCTAGTTTCTTTTTACGTCTTGATGATATTGTCAATCGTATGAGAAACCTGGGAGAAAAAATAGCAGAATCTACTTTGGTTGAAAAAATCTTAAGATCACTAACAGCAAAATTTGAATCAAAAGTCTCTGCTCTTGAAGAAAAACAGGATCTTCAAACTCTTACTATGGTGAAACTTCATGGCATACTGACTGCATATGAAATGAGGAGAGGAGGACCATCTGAAGTCAAAGAAGCTGGTTTTAAAGCTTCTACAAAGGGGAAAGAAGTTCAAAAAGCAGAAGGATCTGGATATATCTCAGAAGAAGATGAGGCAAATTTTGTAAAGAAACTTCAACTTGGCACAGGACGGTTCAGAGGTAAGCTTCCTTTCAAATGTTTTGATTGTGGAAGAGTTGGTAATTATCCTGCTAAGTGTCCTTATAAAGAAACATCTGCAAAAGGGAAGGAACTAGCAAGAAGGAATAAGCACCGGTCTAGCAAAAGTTACTACACTCATGAAGACAGTGATGGGTTCTCTGATAGTGAGGAAGAATGTGAACAAAATCTTAGACTTCTCATGGCATTTGAATCTAAAGATGAAAAGGATACTTTTGTGGATGCTCTAGAGGACAATGATTTCCTTGAAGAAAAAATCAACTCAAAATACGCTTAGAAGAATGTAAAATTCTCTTAGAAGAAAAGAAAATAACCATAGAGACTCTGGAAAAGCAGGTTGAAGAAGCAAAGAAACACATTGAGAAATTAGAATGTGAAGTGGTAAGTCAAAGAAAAGAATCTGAGAAAGTAAAGGATCTGAATCTTAGATTTGCTAAAGGATCTGAAACCTTAGATAAGATTATCAAGGTACAATGTTCTCCTCTTATAAAGAGAGGTCTTGGATATACCGGAGAATCCTCTCAGGCTTCAGCACCAAATTATCTAAAAGCAGCTATAGTTGGTTTACTACATTCAGCCACTTAGCAAGGGAATAAAGAATCTTTACAGGTAAAGCATGATCATCACAATTCAAGGAACACTAACAGGGATGTCTTTCAAAGAAGCTAAAACCAACAGGTAAATTCAAATAGAAGATTTCATGATCGCAAAAATTTCTACTTCAATGGACAATGTTTCTCATGTCACAATTTTGGTCATAAAGCTGTTCAATGTGTTGCATATAAAACCATCATGACAAGAGAAGCAAGAAAGAAAAGGATGGATATTAAACCAAAGAAGAACACCTATAACAACTTTTCTCCTCTTTAAAATGAAGTTGAATGTGCTTATTGCAATAACTTTGGCCATGAAGAATCTGAATGCAGGAGCAAAGTCCAGCCAAAACAACATTTTCCTTCAAGTTCCAAAGTATGGAAAAAGAAGGAATTACAGGTTGAAAATTGTGGGATAGCGTTATTTGTAGAAGGTGAAGAAAATCAATGGTACATTGATAGTGGATGCTCAAGACACATGACAGGTGACAAAAGCAAACTTCTTGCATATAATGCTCTAGAAAAGGAAAAGAAAGTTACATTTGGAAATGATACCCCTGCTGTAATTAAAGGAAAAGGGTTTGTATTTCTAAAAGAAAAGGTGAAGGCTAATGATGTCATGTATGTGGATGGATTAAGACATAACCTGTTAAGTGTAAGTCAAATGTGTGATCAAGGAACTGAAGTTGTCTTTAGTTCAAAAGAATGTGTGATTCGTGATCTTGATACAGGTAAAACTATTATAAAAGGAAGAAGAACTCCAAGCAACCTGTATGTATTAAAGAACTGCAAAGAACAATGTTACTTGAGTAAATCTTCAGAAAAATGGCTATGGCATAGAAGGCTGGGGCATCTAAGCTTCTCTCAAATCAACAAATCAAGCAGACTTAATGCTGTTCGTGGTCTTCCCAATATTACTCTACCAGAGAGTATCATATGCAAATCTTGCCAATTCGGTAAGCAGACCAGAGTACAATTTAATGCCAAAGAAGGATCATCAAGTAAGCCTCTTGAACTCATTCCTACTGACATATGTGGACCTATGAGGAAAATTTCACCATGTGGGGAAGAATACTATATCTTATTTATTGATGATTTCTCTAGAATGTGTTGGATTGGGTTGATTAAACACAAAGATGAAGCATTTGAAAAATTTCAGATTTTCAAAGCACTGGTGGAAAATGAATTAGATCTAAAAATCAAGTGTCTTAGATTTGATCGAGGAGGAGAATATACATCAAATTAATTTCTTGAATTTTGTGAACAACATGGCATAAAAAGATAGTTTTCTGTAGCCGGCACTCCACAACAAAATGGCGTAGCAGAAAGAATGAATAGAACAATTCAACAAATGGCTAGAGCTATGCTTGATGATTCTAGAAGACCTGACATTTTAAAGGGAGAGCGACACATACAGCCAACAAACATTCTCAACAAGGCACATGTTCGGGTAAATAGTGACAAAACTCCATATGAACTCTGGCACTCGTGCTCTCCCTCTGTGAAGCATTTTAGAGTTTTTGGAAGTAAATGCTTTATCAAAAATAATGATGAAAAGCTTGGCAAGTTTGAACCTAGATCAAATGAAGGGATACTTCTTGGTTACTCATCTAGAAGCAGAGGATACAAATGTTACAATAAAAGGCTTCGAAATATTGTTGAATGTATTGATGTTGTCATTGATGAGTGTCCTGCAGCCCCTAAAGAATAAAAACAAATGACAGAAGAAGATGATGGTGACTATTGTCCTTCTACATCAAATAGGAACGATATAGACAGTGGATCCAATGAATAACCTGAAGATGATTTATCTGAAAAGGCTCCTTCCAGATATGTTGAAAAGAATAATCCAGAATCTCAGATTTTGGGAGATAAGGCATCAGGTGTACAAACAAGAAGGACTCTTGTAGGATGTTCTAGCAATCTGGGATTTCTGTCCACTATTGAACCTCACAATTTCAGTCAAGCTAGCAAAGATGAATGTTGGATTCAAGCCATGAATGAAGAGCTTGATCAAATTGAAAAAAATGACACTTGGGAATTAGTACCAAGACCTCATAACAAAAATGTCATTGGAACTAAATGGATATTCAAAAACAAGTTAAATGAAAATGGGGATGTCATAAGAAATAAAGCTAGGAGAGGGACTCACTATTCATATGGTGAGGGATTTCTCACTCGACCGATAGAGGAGGTCGAGGGCCGCCATCGCCGCCATCGAGATCTAAGATCTATTTACCCACCCACCAAATGGTGATTTCATCTCTTTCTCCTGTCCTTTGTTTACCCCTTCCAGCTTCTCCCTTTCCTGCCTTCCTTGTCACACGTTGTTCTCGCGTCACGTTCTACTAACGGTCCCGGGTGAAAAGGCAAAGGAGTGAGTTAAATGATCGATCGATGAGGTTTCCATTCCCAATAGCCCTCAATTCATTGTTTTTGTCCGTTGTGGGACCAGATGGATTGACTAAAAACCTTATTCATTTGGCTTTTGGCCTTTGTCAAAACCTCATGAGATAGGAGACTCCGCTACCCGCTACCTCGAACTCTACCCTTGACGGAGGAACCATATCACTCACCCTCGAAATAGACCCTTGACCTCGAACTCGATATCTATACCTCGACCCTCGATCTATACCCCCTAATGATATGGAGCCTTGGGGGGAATATAATTACCTGGGATGGATTGAAGGAATGAACAAGTGTTATATACAATATGAACTACTTTAGGTTCATATGACATTCAGAAATAACCCCACATAGCCGACAGAAGCACCTCACTTAGCCATCTCACATAGCCAACCGACATAGCCCCACAAAAACAAGGATTATAGCAGCCATAACATATCCACCCACCCTACACGGGAAGCTACGGCACGGAAAGAAGCTACGACACGGGAAGGGGCCCACATATACACCCGACATAGCCAGTCATAACCAGTGGTTAGAGCCTTTGGTTGGGCATGGCCGAATCCCCTCTGTCTTGGAACCATCCTGACACTCTTCCTTGGTCAATTCATACTGACTTTTGATACTTGGTGACCTCAGCCCTATACCGAGCCCCTACCCTTGAGACCTCCATACTACCCTTGGAAATTTAGACCCCTTTCCTGCAGACCCTTGACTTAGGACTCTTGAACCCACCCCCTTGCCCACAAATACTTCCCTATTGATGAGGAAGACACCTTGTATTACTTATCATGCCTTGTACTAACCCTTTACGCTTTCAGGAAGGAATAAAACATCCTCACCTTTCACGCCTTCAGGAAATATCCTTAGGCTCATATTTTGGGGCGTATCTATGCCTGTATCATGTATATATGCCAGTATCTTATGTAAAGATTTGTGATGTATAGATTGATTCTAAATAGATCCATCATATCAATTATTACTAGCCTTAGTCCACTTAGCCGTCTTGCCTTGGTCCTGCGGGAAACAAGCCTTAAGAGACAAAGCCTTAGTCTCTACAGCCGGACACACACTAGCCTTAGTCTTATTAAGCTGTAGAGCTCCCTATGAACTGGTAGACTAGCTTCAGTCTTAGCCCTAACTGCTGGACACTTTCTTTCTCTCTTGCCTCTTGTTGGGAGCTTATTCACATGGTCTAACAGCTTTCACTATTCATATATTATTTATTGAAATTGTATTAGGTGAACTAACTCTGTGTGAGCTTCAGAGAGTAATATATCTATCAGAGAGGAAGATTCTCATCGGATAAGAAGATTTGTACTACTTAGTCCATCTAGTTCCTGAAGTGAAGACCATCGACTTGTTTGCAAAGGGTATACTCAACAAGAAGGTATAGACTTTGAAGAAACTTTTGCTCCTGTAGCTAGACTTGAAGCCATAAGAATGTTTCTTTATTTTTCAAGTTTTCAACAAATCAAAGTCTATCAAATGGATGTTAAATCTGCCTTTCTCAATGGTGATTTAGAAGAAGAAGTTTATATAGAACAACCAAAAGGATTCATTTTGGGAAATGATGGAAAACTTGTTTGTAGACTTAAAAGGCTCTATATGGTCTCAAACAAGCTCCAAGGGCATGGTACTATCATCTTGACAAATATTTTCATCAACAAGGATTTTCAAAAGGGTCTGCTGATAGCAACTTATACACAAAAACTAAAAATGACAAACTATTGATTGTGGTTGTATATGTTGATGATATCATTTTTGGAAGTAATGAAGAGTCTATGAGTCAGAAATTTTCTTACGTATGTACGGCGAAATTTGAAATGTCCTTACTTGGGGAACTAACATTCTTTCTTGGCTTGCAAGTGCATCAAACTACAGAGATGGTATATTCCTATCACAAGCAAAATATCTTAAGCAAATTTTGAAGAAGTATGGCATGGAAGAATGCAAGCACAGCAAGTACACCAATGATAACCGGATGCAATCTCAGTTCTCATGATGATTCTCCCACGGTGAATCAGCCAGAATACAGATCAATGATAGGAAGTCTACTTTATCTCACTGGGACTAGACCAGACATTATGCATGCAGTTGGGATTGTTGGACGATTCCAAGCTAATCCAAAAGAGTCTCACCTTCAGGCTGTCAAAAGAATATTCAAATATCTACAAGGAACTCAAGATTTTGGACTATGGTATCCAAAGAATGTTGATCTTACTCTTCATGCCTACACTGATGCAGATTGGGCTGGAAATGTTGATGATCGGAAAAGCACTAGTGGTGGTGCATTCTATATGGGGCCCCGGTTGGTATCTTGGTTCAGCAAGAAGCAAAATTCTATTGCCTTATCTACAGTAGAAGCAGAATATGTGGCTGCCACATCTTGTTGCACTCAACTCCTTTGGATGATGCAAACCTTGCAAGATTTTCAAATCAAATGTACATCTCCTATCTCCATTATGTGTGATAATACAAGTGCCATCAGTATCTCAAAGAATCCTGTTATGCATTCGAAGACCAAGCACATTCCCATCAAGTATCACTTCCTACGTGAACAAGTGCTTGAACAAAAGGTGAAGATCGAGTATGTTCCCTTAAAGGAACAAATTGCTGATATATTTACCAAACCTCTGCCCAGGGAAGCGTTCGAATATCTCAGACAGAAGTTGGGTGTTGTCTCTGCCTCCCAGCAGATCAAATCTGATTAAATTCAGAAGATTAAATTGGATACGCGGATTTTCTGAAAGACAGTCGCGTATATATGCGAGTTTAATCACATAAATCCGCTTATGGTTGGTTGCTGGCATTTTTTTTTGGTTTAGGGTCAGCATTTTTCAGCACATCTGTAGTGCTGTTTGGTATCTTTGATGCTGTTTGGAGTCACTAGTGATATTTCAGCTCTTATATTTCTGTTTCATTCTCTGTTTTTGGGTGAAGATGCCTTGATGATTTGCTGTTGAAAGTATTCAGGATGCACAAGCAAAAGGGGAGCTTTGGTCATATAGAAAAGATGTTTGGATGCACATTTTCAGGGGGAGCATTAGTCTTGCTGAGTATAATGTATTGTTGGCATTATGATGGTTCTGAAATGTGATCTCTCTTGAGGTCTTTCTTGTATTGATCATAAAAAGTCACATTTGTATTTTTTAATGAAAAGGTCATGGTGCAACCTATGATGTACAATTGTAATATTCAGTCATGTAAGGACCTGATCAAATATGTAAACCCACTTGGTTGGGTACTTGAGTCAAAATGTGTAAACCCTCTTGGCGGGGTATTTGAGTCTCATATGTAAATACCACTTAGTTGGATCTTTGATTTAAGTATGAGTCCTTGGTGATAGGAAATGTCATAGAGTCATATACTTCATTGAAAAATATGTTTGAAGATTCAGCATGAATTCAGGGGGAGCATGGTAACTTTAGTGCACATCAGATCTACAACGCTCTTCTCGCTACATGAGGAGAAAAACCTTGTGTTGGTTTTGATCCACCCTTTTCCCTTGATGTCAAAGGGGGAGAGTGACATGGTGGTGTTTGAATAGGGGGAGAATATCATTCTTCTTAACGTATTTATCTGTTATGGTGATCAAACACCATCGTGGTTGCCATCAAGTCCAAAGGGGGAGATTGTTGGCAATATGACGCAGAGTGTTGTCCTTGATGGCAACCCACTTGATGAAGATGATGGAAACCTACTTGACAAAGTTGTTCTTGACTTGATGAACTTGTTAAATGATGTAAATATGATGTATCTACAATGAATACAGAAAGTAATGATGGAAGGAATGTCAGTATGTGCCAGAACATGAAGAAAAGAGTATGTCTCAAGGCATACGCGGATTTTTCTAGACGAAGCAGCGCATGCACGCGGGAAATAACGTGCCAAGTCACGTATGGGAAAAATCACTCTAAATTTGTAAAACTAGGGGTAACTACCATGGTATTGACCCATTGTATTGAATGATGGTTCGCCTGTGTGATTCCGTCCATGAATACCATTGGAAGTTATGTGGTTTTGACTCATGGTATTGATGAAGGGTAACCCTATATAAGGAGAAGAAAATCATTGTCCAAAAGGTGTGCATGTGTCTAGGCTTTGATGAATACTTCACTCTGAAGTATATATGTATGGTGGAACCCTGTTCCTAATTGATAAATCTGAATCTATGATGCACCTATGAACATGATGAAGGCTCAAGATCTCTAGATCTAGAAATGGTGAATGTCAAGGATGATCTGAAAAGAAGTGAAGAAGACCTGGCGCAATCCTTTTGAAGAGATTGAAGAAATCTGGGTAAGTTTATAGATCTGGTTTGTTCTGCAAATTTTATCTTTTATAGATCTATACGCAGGTACGTTTCATGAAAAGCGCGTGTATACGCGGGTCTATGGAGGAAAAGCACGTATGCGCAGTTAGGGTTTTTTCTCTGAAAATGCACTGAAGTATACGCGGGTTCGTCTTCTGGAAAGAGCGTATATACGCGGGTCTGATTAAATAAAAGCACGTATGATTTCTGATCTAATGGTTGCTGAAGGTTGAATGTGTTTCTGCATATCTATTCTAAAGTCTGGGTTATATCTGATATTCTGGTTACAGTGGTCTCACTGTTCTGTGTGAAGCAATGAGCAAGGTATGATTGTTGATAAGTGAAGGGATGTGTTGAAGCTGTTTGATCCAGTTTGAAAATTGATGAAACGTGGTCTGCAGTGGTGTTGAGGGTCGAAGCCTTCAGTCAGGGGGTTGTTGCTCCCTTCCAGGAGAGGCTTGTAAATGAGTTCAGGGGGTCGTAGCTCCCTTCCAGGAGAGGCTGGTAAACGAGAGCAGGGGGTTGTAGCTCCCTTCTAGGATAGGCTGGTAAATGAGAGAAGGTTGTAGCCTTCTGCAGGTGGGTTCTTGCGTGCTGGTTTGAGTCTGCACCAGTACATGATTGTAAGAAGTTTTCTTAATAATAAATTTTGAAGGTTGAAACGACAACAGCGGTGGTTTTCTCCCGAATTGGGTTTCCACCTAAAAATCCTGGTGTTCATGTGTGTTGCATATGTGTGATGATTATTCTGTTCTATCTCCACCTGTTTACTGTTTCTAAAACATCTGATGAATGAATAATACAATGATCTGAGTTAAGATTCAAACACATAAGTAGATCTCTGGACATACGTGAGTTCTGTAAAGGATATCCGCGTATATACGCTATTTTCCTTCAGTAAAGTAGCGTATGGGTTTTTAGAAAGGAAAAGTAAAAGTTTGATTCTCTGCACTAAATACTGATTCACCCCCCCCCCTCTCAGTATTTTTCCCAACACCT
>JAXQQM020093339.1:0-10225 GCA_034641835.2 Pinus albicaulis
TAAAACGACATCAAAAGCGCAAAGAACAAAAACACACCGCAATGTATCTATAAATTAGCACCCCATATAACAAGAATTCCATTTTTAAGGCACCCGAAATTACTTTTAGGTGTGTGCACCAAAATTTATTGTTGATTTTGCTCAAATGCAGAGAGAAAATATCATAATTATATCGAATGGACAATTCTGCAAAATCCAGCTAATTCCATAATATTTCTCAATTTGAATCACGGAGTTCTTCATATCCATCTCGAGACGTAATATTTACTTCAAATTTTATTTATATTTTCATTATCTAATTGAAATTATGTTTTTTATTCATGTCAATCATGCACATGCAGCTTAATTAAATTTATAATGTATACAAATTTTTAGGTTCATGCATATTCAAAATCAAGTTCAGATGCACAAAATATTCAAACAGCTCCAAAATGTCGGAAGCTCTTATCAGGAGCAGCATACCGCAAAGCGCATTTGGTAGATGAAAATGGACAACCGCTTCACCCTGTCAATTGTAAAAATATTGCATCTTCTAGCCACAATCTTGGGACAATGATGGTAATAATTATAATTGTTTAGTATATTTATTAATGTAATTTCAACGTCACATCAATTAATCATGCAATATTGTCAATATGGTTACTAATTGATATCATATATTTTGTACTAATCATGTTCACTGATAAATGTATACGATGTATCAAGACTCATTGCAGTAGAGAGGAGTTTTACGTTGTATGGCATATGTGCTTACACGACACATGATTATCCAGGCTTATGAGTTTTCTCTGGTAAATTACATGTTTAATTTATTGATTTGTTTATATATGTAATAATATTATTTCACGTATTAATTATTTAATTTATTGTAATTGTTTTGATCTTCATGATATTCTTTAACGTGCCATGCATATTAATTGTATACAATAATCTCGCAAGTCTTGTAACAAAAGGGTATTTTGGATGTAAATGTTGTGGACCTTCTCTGAAAGCTAGATGGTCCAAGGACCGATGAAAACCAGTGTATGATTTCTCACAGAAGAGCAACATCTGTTTTCAATGGTAAACAAGAGAGAACCCAAAGGCCTCTAATAATGACACTAGCTAAATGGCTTAGAGCATATGGGAGAAAGAAGGAGAAGGAGTTCATAGAAATGTTCAATTCAAATGGGGAGCCTATGTTCGATGATCCAAAATTCTTCAAAACCTATGTTGAGAAATTTCCCATTGGGATGAAAAGGAAATCTATCTTTTATAACCTCCCATATTGGGAGCATCTTAAGATTACCCACTTATTAGATCCCATGCATATATTTAAAAATGTTCCATCTTCTTCATGGAGGCACATATCATCGAAACAAAGTGACACATTGGTTGTTAGGAAAGATATTATTACTTAAAAAACTAAAAATAAACATTGGCCAAGACAATTAAAAAGTACGGGATCAAAGGCAGGCGTTGGTCCCTCTAATTCATGGTTTTTCAAAGAAGGTGATGTCTCATGGATTTTTTAAAAAAATGATATTTCTTTGGCGAAGGAAGTTATAATGGGTGTGAGGCTGCCAACTTCATACGGGTCTTCACTACGGCGTTGCTTCACTGTGGATGACCATTTGTAGGGGTTGAAATCACATGACCATTTGAATCTTCTAAGAATATGTATAATTTCAAAAGCATGATTTTATTATTTGTTATATTAATAAATTTTATCCCATGCAGGGATCATAAAACATAACTAATTTTTTATATGATTGCACGTGTTTATAACTTTGTAGTGTCATTATCCTTTGTTCATGTGTGGGTGTGTGAAACATGAATTCGCTCAAGACCTAGGATGTGCCATATCTAAATTATCTGCATTTGTATGTTGGATCACGTCAAAGGAGATTCATGTGGCTAGCATTCCACGGTGGCGTCAAGAGATAGTTGAGATTGTTTGTATGTTTGAGAAGGAACTACCGATGAGTTTCATGGAATTATAGGTTTATATTCTAATCCACCTAGTAGATGAGGTTGGATTAGTTGGGGTGGTTTCTTGTCGTTGGATGTTCTTCTTAAAGAGGTACATGAAGAAATTGAAAGGTTTTGTTCGACAAAGGGAAAAACCCGAGGGGTCTATGGTAGAGGGGTACATATCGTATTAGTATTTCTATTATGCCAGTGATTACATCAAGTAGATTGACAACAAACCAGGTGCAGGGATTTGGAACAATGAAAGGGATGAAGACTAAAGAGAAGGGGAGTTGCTCCAAACGAGTGGAAAAAAGTGCTTGATAAAGAGTAAGCGACCTATAATTTTTCAAATTTACACAAAGCTAATATTCATGTTGAACTTCGATATAATGTATATTTTTATCTCTAATTACTATTGTTGAGGAGGTAAATCCCCTCTGTGGACAGAGGCGATCCCTACTAGCCCAGATCGGGTCTAGCAACAATCAAACACGCTACAGTGCAGGTTCCTAATTGTAAATAAACCGACTTGCGAGGAAGGCTTACCTGGAATCCAACGCTATCGTTTGTAGAAGAGGTGGTGCTCCCGTTCCTTTGCCCTGGCAGATCACAATCCTCACGATCTCCGTGATCGGACACCTGCACATGCAAGAAACAACACAAACACAAGCATAAAATCCAGTGCATACAACTATATATCAGTCGAAGAGGATATAACTCATGAACATGATCAAGAACAAGAGTGGAACCATAACCGATAGTCACTTATCATTAAAGAGTCAAAAGAAGAATACAACCATAGCTTCGACGCAACACTCTCCTTTAGCGGGTCGTCAACACAACATGTATCGATAAAGCCTGTCAGGGATGGGACAAGCCTCTCTCTCTGGATACTTGGCAATAGTCTCCTTGCTTGGATTTGGCCTTAGGGAATCAATAAGGCTTTTGTAGTATGAAAGCTCTTGGGAACTTAGAAATTCTGCCACTCTTTGGAACTAGCTTGCAATGGAAATGAGCAAGCTTTTATAGAAGGAGGAAGGGGAGTTGGGATCCCTATAATTATGGGATTGGCCCTATCATCAAGGAAGCTTCCATGAGAGGTGGAAAACCACTTCCTCTCTATGGAAATCCGTAGCCAAACCTCCCAACTCAAGATAGAAATCAATCCAGGAATTTGTTAGGATGAAACTTCCGCCCTTTATTTTTAAAAAACACCTCTTAATATGGTTGGCGCGGGTGTGGCTCTATGACAGAGAGCCAATTGGCGTGCCCTCTTTGGGGGATTTCCCTCTTGGCGCGAGGGCTGAACTATGGAACCGCACCAATGGAAAAAGAGCTATTTTTAGGGTTTTTTGCAGGGAGATGTCTTTAGGGCAATCAAAGCTCATCTTTAGAGAGATGCAATGAAAGTATTTTCAAGTCTTAACTCTTCCCACAGGTCACGGAATGAGCCCTCCAATGTGCGGGATGGGGATTGTAGGGACGGTGACAAATTGTTTTGTAACAGACTATACAATGTCAGTTTGATTTCATTAGCAAATGCAGAAATTGAAGCAATCAATGAATTCGTTCTTTACAATTCTGAAGCGACAAAACTATGGGTCGCATTGTACGAACAAAATAGGATGAAATGGGACAGTGACAATAAAGAATTCAGATGGTTGAATGGTAGAAGTGTGCTTTATCCCGATCATTTAAAAGAAAATATGCCAAAAATATGACCCAATAGTTGAGTCACGAATTTCAAGTCAAAATAGTGAAATACGGTAACCGTCGTTACCCACGTGCTGAAGAGGATGCGCTAAACGTAGGGATTGGGTGTAGCAACTCGGTAATAATATTTTTAATTTATATGTAAATTTTAAACTTATAAGACATCTATATTTCATATTTTAACTGTTGGGTTATTATAAGACACATGAAACTATGGTTTTTTATTTTTTTTTATAATAGGTGCATTTGTTCCCATCTATGTGGGCATATGGACACCATTTTCGCACAGAAAATGTCGATGCTGGAAACATCACACAAGACTGTGGAGTGGAAGTCGAGTTCGATCAATCTAGTTGATCTAGCCACCATGATCAAAACCTAGTACGAGGGACGTTAGGTTACGTCAGAAAGATACAAGAGATCATTGAAGTGGATTTCTCTTCTTTCCAATGTGTTATTTTTAGGTGCAAGTGGTGGGACACCTTTGATCGGAATAATGTAAAGGAAGATCACGATAGTAGGCTAATATGTATCAACTCTAGAAAGATGTGGGATGAAGCTAAGGAGCCCTATGTTTTCCCCAAACACTACAACTAGGTGTTTTTTTACCCAGATGTGTTGGATAGGGATTGGTGGTTCGTATTGAGACATGACCCTAGATCAAAACATATTTTTGAGAACAATAGTGTTATCATGCCATGCAAGCTAGAAGATAATGAGGGTGATCATGAGAACCGAGAGTGATATGGTACATGTGTTATTTCATCAATATTTATACTTTTTAAGATGGGTTTTTCGAAACATTATAATATGTATTTTGAATTAATTGGTAATTTGCATTGTGTTAATGTTAAAATCAATATTTCACTTGATAATTTGCGATTATGTTGATCTAAAAAACAATGGCGTACTGTATAAAGTTTTTTTTTTTTGCATGTAAGATCATAATAAAATAATGATAATTCTAAAGTACATGAATTTATTTGCATTATTTTCTAAACTTTATTATGTTACAATAATTCATATTATTCTAGATTTATTATTTTACAATTATTTAAAATTTTACAAATTTAAAAATTTAAAAATTTTAATAAAATCATTTCACATTAATACAATTAAAATTTTCACATTGGTACAATTAAAATTTACAAATATTTTACATATAATTACAATTAGAATTACAATTTTATAATTTCACATACAATCACAATTAAATTTTTTACAATTACAATCAATTCATAGTAATACAATTAAAATTTTACAAATATTATACATAGAATTAGAGTTAGAATTACAATTACAATTACAATTTCACGTACAATCACAATTACAATTATTACAATTTTAGAATTTTACATATATACAATTACAATTTTACAAATTTAAAATTTACAATTACAATTACAAATTTACAAATTTACATATATACCATTACAATTACAATTTTATAATTTTACATACAATTACAATTACAAATATTACAATTTTACAATATCATGATCATTTAATATTAAATTAATTAATAAACATCACGTTCGTGATAACCATCGTACAAACATCATATTTGACTAAAAAACACATTCAAATTCTCTAACATCATCGTGATCATGATCATCTAACAAAACACAATTAACATTATATAACATCATTACAACACAAACATCAAATATACATCCCATGTGAAATAACTGCTATCACATACACATCTATCTGCAAGCTGCACATTAAATGAACATATCTAACATGACCTAACAATATACACATCATAATGATCACCAACATGTAAATTAAGTACAACTGCAACATGCACATAAAATACATGGACCATATATATATAATTGAATAATGTCAAAAATATACAATTGTAATATAAATGTCATGGATTAGCTGGTGGTACATCATCAATAACAATACTAGTCAAGGCCTGCCCAGTCAATGGTGTAGCCTCGACAAGCTCAGATACATGCTGATCATCATGTGCCTGTTGATCTGGTACCGGTGCCTCATGTTGATCAGGATCAACTATCGGCTGCTCGTCGTGATGACTCGACATGGTCAATGGTCCAGCCTGCTCATGATCATGAGTACTGCTGGATGCTGACTAGACGTGGCCGATGGTCCAGCCTGCTCTCCATGAGGACTGTTGCTCGATGTTAGTGGAGGTTTCTCATCTGGCGCGACACGAGGTGAATGATCATCAAATGATGCATCGCTGCTCGTGGACTGTCGATCACGTGATGCGTCTCGACCATGCCTATAACATGTAATGATCCTCCTCAGCTGCGTAACTAAGGTCGTAGTTCCTACGACATGCCACATCAAGCTGTACATGTCACGCGTCATGCCTCTCCACATATGTAACAACTTACCATTGGCATGTATTTCTCTCATAGTAGTAGGCCTGATTCTCGCCTCAAAAATCAATGTAGTGAGTTGGTCACCCAACTCCATCCTAGATTTGTTATCAAGCCTATCGTGCCTAGCAAAAGGCGGTACCGGTGCACCAGCAGGAGCAGGTCTCTCTGCACCAGCCTCCTGATGATCCTCGGCATCTAGCATACCCTAATCTTCATCAGGATCCACAGCTGGATCATGTGGTGGTGTTGGCATGTCCTCGCCATCAAAAGACCCAATGTCTGTAAAATATATACAATTACACAACAATAATTAGAAAATTTCATTACACAATTAAAAAAAACCAAGTTAAAGAACATGTTAGAATAAATTTAAATAAAAATGTAATATTACTTCTATCATCCGGCAGCTCATCATATGTGAAGAGGATGTTGGCACACCATCGCCAATCCAAATGAGCATAAGGAAAGGGTACCATAATGAAGGGATTCTCATCAACACTAGCTACCAACACCAGTGCATCATGTGATATCCTCATTGGATATATAGTCTCGCCCCTCTTGGGCATCATCTGCCCCCACATGTGCATATGTTCCTCAAACATCGGCCTACGAGGCTACCGAACAAAAGTAGGCCTCGTCTCTGGAAACATCTCAAAAAATAAACAAAAAATCTCTGAAGCAAAAGGGAATTTGACCCTCCCTTGTGCATGAGCACAACATCTATTTAAGGCTGTACAGAACTGCCACAAAAAAATGGCAGACCACCTGACAAGTAGTGGCTCCTATACTAAACAATCAACATAATATAGAAGCGAGAAACTAATGAGTTGCCCGTCACTGGTGTTGTGTGAAATGGTCGAAATTAGAAGTGAGAGGCACCTCACCTCCTGACTACCAAATGCACCAATACATAATCAATTCTGAGACTTGAAAATATGAACGAGACAATATATTCGCACTAATGTATCTCTCCACACTAACGACTCCCTACCGCATAGCCAACTGGAATCTAGGTATGAGGAAAATCCACCCCTCTCCTCGATAGCCCCGTAATGAAATATATTTCCTCCTCGTTGGGCGTGTACCCATTGGTTACGACCAACACAGTAAATCATGTTGGTGGGGGCATTCCACCTTCGGATAAGATGTCTCAAAAACGAACTATGGGCCTTTAGGGAAGTAGCCTCCTCATAGAACTTGAGGAGGCCTACCTGCCTTAGGAGCCCTTGCGTAGCTGCTATAATATGGTGAGGGTGCGCATCTCTCTCCTCTCTCGTGCCTCCCACATGCGAACCATGTTATACTGCTCCACCTGTTGTTGTTGTTCCCCCTCTTCTATCCTTTCACGTCTCAGAATGATTGACATATTAAACACAATTTTTTTATTAAATAAGACATGTATTTAGAAATATACATATATACATTTTATTTTTTAAACAAAATAAAAAAACAATCGGTGTGTCACAAAAAAACATGCATGCACCGGTCTCGGTGCGTTTTTATGGAGCGCACCGACTAGCAGCTGCACTGCATAATATTCAACGCACCAAAGGGCGTTGCTCCCCGAAATTTTCAAGACATCGTTGACTATGGATGGTGTCAGGAGTACGGTGCGTTGACTAAACTCTATGCCCCGGGGCGTATAGTTCGGTCAGTGCACCGACCTCCTGAAATCATTACATAGTCAACGGTGCAGTATGTTACCAGGCAGCACCGTTCACCCAGTTGAAATGTAGAATGAATTGCACTGAGAAAAATACCCGCCCCGGGGTGGATATTTAAGTCAACACACCGCATCGCCGCTATTACACATGGTCAACGGTGCGGCTGGGTAACCGACCGCACTGCACTTTTTTTAAAATTTTAAAATAACACGGTGCGCCATCTACCACCCCGGCGAATACCGTTAGCAATCTCTTACTGTGCCACACCGTTGACCCTATCAAAATGCGGAATGTGGTGCGCTGACAAAAATACCCACCCTGGGACGGATATTTAAGTCAACACACCACGTTGCCTCTGTTCCACATGGTCAACCGTGCGGCCGGGTAAACAACCACACCGCACTTTTTTTAAAATTTTAAAATAACACGGTGCGACTTTCTGTACCGCCCCGGAACTAGTGCATATACCATTAGCACTGGTTGCGGTGCGACCTGTAAATTTACGGGTAGCACCGCTAATCGGTGCGAGCCGAATGGCTCAAGTGCACCACGCGACAATTTTTTTTTTCTTTTAAATGGTTAATTTTAAGGTTATTTGAAATTCTAATCTGCTAAAAGGCTTAATTATGGAAAAACAAGAAAAATACCTGTACATTTGGCCATTGAGGAGGCATATTAGCTGTAGAATTTGAAAAGAAAATTTTCCCACCGTTTTTCAAAATTCAAGCTGGATATTGGTGGTACCAATGCGAAATAGCTAAGTGCAATGGGTGCAATGGAGCAACTAACGTCGTGGGAGGCTCGAAGGAGTTGAAGTTACAAATTGCACTAGTGCTTGAGAGCTCTAGAGCACTGAGAAAAGTGAAAAATGCGGTTTTTCGGCCGTAATTTCTTTTTATTTAACCATGTTCCAGTGCGCAGAGTTTTATAGGCGCACGATGCTATGATTAAGACCACACCGAGCTGCTTCTATTTTCGTGCGCCAGATTTTATAATGCATCGGTGCGAAAGAGTTGTAAAGCACCATTATGCTACAATAATAAGACGCACCGGGCGGGTGTGTACGGAGCGCATGGTGTCCGTGCCAATGTTTTGTGTGCACCTGCTTTCTCGTTGAATGCAATCGATGTAGTTTAGGATGATAAGCACACGATGAAAATCATCCGCAATCCCTCTTCCAAACTCCAACCTCCTCTAGTAACCTTTACTAGAAACATGTCCGGGGTATTTTAAAGGGGTTCCTCAAAAACATCCGGCTAGAGGGTCTTTCCTTGCAAGATTCTGAAATATTTAACCAAGTTTTTCCAATCTCGAGATGAGCATGGGAGTGTCGGAATTACTGTCGCGGATGATGAATTGGTGAGCCTAGCTCTTCTAGGACTTCCCAAGAGTTGGCATAGTTATCACGACTCTGTCAATGGGAGGGAGAAGCTACCAGATTGGGAACGACTTTGGTCAGATTTGGTGCAAGAAGAATTCAGGTGGAATACCAGGGATGGATCTTCATCTAAGGAAGATGATGCAGAAAATTGTGCCTTGGCTAGTAAGGCAAAGAAGGGGAAGGGAAAGAAATCCTATTCCAAATCTAAGTCTGGTGAAGAAGGAAAGGAGCGTGACATGTCCAGAGTGAAATGTTTTCACTGTCACGAGCATGGACATTATGCCACTAATTTTCCACAAAAGAAAAAGAACAAGAAGGCTTCAGGATCTGCAGCTGGTGAGGCTTTGGCCTCGCAATTTGAGCTTGACTTATTGCTCATTGCATGCATGGTGTCAAGTAAAATGGGATCAGTGTGGTACTTGGATAGTGGTGCATCCTTTTACATTACGAGAGACAAAGAACTTTTCAGTAGCTTGGAGGAGAAGGACCTCCACATTCATATTGAAATTAGTGATGGCGGGCGGTACAATGCTACCAGGATTGGTACAGTTACCTTCAAGAGACAGTCAAATAAACCCTTTCTATTAAAATATGTAATGCATGTACTAGGCTTGAAGAAAAATTTGGTCTCAGTCGCAATTTTGGAGGATAGAGGCTATGATGTTGCTTTCAGTGAAGGAAAAGCTTTCCTTCAACACAAAGAAATAGGACAAGCCAAGAAGATTGGGATTCATTTGAAGAACCTCTATAAACTTGATGTAGATGGTTGCGCAACATTTATGGGTAAACCAGACAAAGTGGTGAGTCGGGATGAGGGTGATTTATGGCACAGGAGATTGGGACATCTACACTACGGAGCTTTGAAGGTCATGCAGCAGATTTCTACGGAGCTTCCAAAGGGTATTCTTGCGCAGATAGACGCATGCAAGGGATGTACCATGGGGAAGTGTGAGAAAGCCATGCAATTGTCCCTTGAGAGGGATCTTGATTTTCATGCAGAGAGGAACTCTGGTTCCAAAGGATGAACCTCAAGATGTGGGGCAAATGATGATGAGGATCATGGAGTGACATAAACTAAATATGCAGAGTCCAGGAGGGGGAAATTTCAAGCTAGATGGGTTAGGGAGAGTACACAATATAGCTACTAGCGAATTAAA
>JAXQQM020079154.1:0-16435 GCA_034641835.2 Pinus albicaulis
GCTTTCTAACCAAGAATAAAGCCTCATCAGTCTATACCATAGCCCAAGGTTAACACTAAGGCTTAGACTTCATCTGCCCTAAGATAGGCATCAGGTCCCAATACTCAATGACTCTGGGAATCTCGAAAGATTAGCCTACTCCCTCCACACTCACTAAGGTGCACAACCACAGACATTGAAGTCCTCACACCCCCTCAAGAGTTCGACATCCTAATCTAATATCGATACTTGGCCTCCTCAAGATGGTCCCATAACCCTTCAAGAGCTACCCATCAAGAGTTATACAAGAAAAAGGAACCATTAACATATGTAGTGTTGATTGAGTATGTCCCCAACCCATATGGTGTTACATATTATCTCTCGTAGGTATGGGCTCCCACGAGATCATAAAATAAGTTGGCCATCTCGGCCTATTTGTGGATTTCCTATCAATCACCACATCTCAAAATTAAACCAATTCATTAGTCATAACATCATAATATCATCTAAAATAATCCGCATGACAAATCTTGCATGTTATCATGAGAACATAACATCATTATTATCACAACATTCTGAATACTAAGGAACTGTGTGCTCATGCATGTCATAAAATCTACATGTAATCCACATGCTTCACATCTTGAAATACCATCATAAGTTATAGCATAAACATATTTGTATCAAATATATATCCTGACATCACATAACAAATGAACCACATAACATACCTCATAACATCACAAATCCATATGCCACATTATGCAGATCATATCCATCATGAACATACAACATCATTATCATAAAAAAATAAATAAATAAAAACGACATGTGCATCATTATGCTCTCATAAGAACTATGTCTAATTACCACATACATATCATATCTTCAAACCTCACCACAACATTATACTTCAACATTTCCATTTTGACATAAGAAATAATTGAAACAATAACCTCATATATAGATTCATAATATATCAATCAAATTTAAGTAATAAAACATGATTAGTATGTTTCCTATTTTTTTTTTTTTTAATTCCATATATGATAGGCATCGTCACACTATTAATATGCTACAATTTTGATACAGTCTATTTATTTGCAACTTTCACCATATAGAGCCTTAATCTCTAATTAAGCTATCACTAACCTTATCATCATTCCTTAAATCATCGTTCATTTCCAATACATTGACTCATTTAATCCAATTACATGACTCATCAATGGCATATCAACTTCTTATTCTTCACATTAATTGTTTTCTCATTAGTCTTTAAGCCTTAACTTATCACAAAATGTATCTTCTTTGCCAATTGTAGACAATTAATAATTTTAATATTTACCTTTAAACATCTTCTTAGTCTATCACTTTCCAACTTACTCCTATAGGAGCATTTTGGTTCATATGTTCCAATCCTACCCTTTTAAAATTATATACGTCATCACGATGACCCTTAAAATCATGTTGCTCAATCCTCTCATCAATATACTTAAGAGAACTTTCCAGTTGAGAGAGAGGCTCTTTAGTATTATCATATAAATTATCATCACATTTTTAGAGTTCCTTTCCCACTTTAATGTTATCCACCTCAAAGAACTGTATGAACTTTAAATATCTACTTCAATCCTAACATTTCATATTGTTTTCATTCACAATGGCACCATCCTCAACTATCACTAACTTTCTAGAAGAAATGCATTAAAAAGTTTCATCCTCCCACTTCCACTAACTATGAGTTGCTTCTACTTCTTTCTTATTAATAACTTTTAACTCATATTGTTACTGTAAAAAAGTATTTTTGTTTATCTAAACCATCTTTACACTATGTTTACTATTTATCCTAAAAACTATGTTTACTATTTATTTTCCCCAAATATAAACACCACAAGCAATATTTATAAGAATATGTTCAAACTCGACAACCTATTTTTAACTTTACATACTATATGTAATATCACACATACCCATATAAAAAAATATGAACAATTCTTTGTTTTCTATCATAATTCATAAAAATTGATTATTATTATTTTAACTTAATCACTAAATATATCAAAAAAATTTAATTATATCAATAATAAGATATTTTATATATAATTAATATTTAAACATAAACTGCCACATCAGGGCTATAGAGTCTGATGTAGCAGCGAGATTTGTCATTGTTGTTGTGGCTGGCTATTGACAGGTTCGATCTTGAAAGTACACACATCTGAAATACCAAGGGGAGATAAACTTTGTCTTTCCGTTTGGCGCCCATAGGAAAATATTTTAACATTACCAAAGATTAACGATCTTGTACAGTAGTGGCCTGATGCCTTTCAGTCATGGTACAATAGAATGTATTGAAAATTTTCTACTTTTATTTTGCAGGTTGAATATTTTTTGAGCTTGTAGCTCCCAAGGTGGTGAAGAAGCCTACATAACAAAGGCCATGGTTCGAACCCGTGACATATCTCTCAAAGAATGTGTGCAGTTTGTGAATGAGGATGCCCATTTCTTCAGATTTTCTGAACCCTCACAACTTCATTACCAAGATCTCTCGCTACGAAAAAATTTCTAGCATCCCCAATTCCATTACCATTCTCGACGAACTTCTGTTTATTTCCATAGAGATGGTGAAACAAAAATTGACTAGAATTTTGAATTTCATGAACCATGGGGTTTTTAGCCACAACTAGATTTTGGAGATATATAGGGACTACATAAATCTGAGTTATTAATGGAATAATTTCAACTTGTAGGTGCAAGACAAGGTCATTGTGGCTTCCCAGAAGCAATAACGAGATGGATGCTAGCAAACTCAAGAATGAGTTCCCTAAGATATTGGCCATCAAGGAATGACTTGTTAAGTATGTCTTTGAACCAAATCAGAAGATCTGTAGGGGTTAACTATGATTCGATATCTTGATCTCCATTTTATTTAATGGTCTGGTGTATTTCAATTAAAAGTAGGAGAATTTATTTAAGTTAGGGATTTTGGCTACTAGGCTTGTTTATTTTCTCTCTAAATAACTTTTATTACTTTTCATTCGATTTTATTCAAATTTAGAGATGTCCTCTAGATTGAGATGTATTAGCCTTAGATTTAATATCCATACTTTGAGCTCTTATATTTGATCTATGTTGGTCCAAATATATAGATATCTTCTTGTTGTGATCATTGTATCTTCATTCATTTCTCAATGGAAAAAAATCTCGAATCTAGGCCTCAAACTTTGTTTGTCAATTCCATTTTTCTCACAGTATTGGTATTAAATTTAGATTAAGTCAATGATTTATTAAATGCCTAATACTATCTCCTGGATAAATGGTATATAATTTTGTGCATGAAATGTAAGATAGAGTTACTTGATTGGAATTTCCACTCAAAAAATATGTTTTTTATTACAATCCAAAAGAAAACAGATCACAACAAAAGTCTTTCCCCTCGAAGATGCTATCAGTTCATGATTGACTCAGATTCACTAATTGGAGTGAAATACATTGAGTAAAATTAAACATAATTCATCTGTCATAATATTTAGGATGATATCTATATTCTAGTTTTTTCTTTTTCCCTTTTAACACTAAGAATGGAAGAGGTATGTAATATTCCTACTTAGCCTGAGCTAAGAGGAATATACATTTTTGTTGTACTTTCTGTTGCATGAATAAATGAATAAAGGAGGGCATGTAAAACTCCTGAAAAGACTGAATAAATCAATGCCCATATGAACAAGGATAAATTAGGGCCATGTAAATAAATCACTTGCAGGTGTGAAAGGGGTTTGAGCTATGAGACTAGGTCAACCTTGACCAAATCTACATCGTTGTCTAGATTCAATGTACCTCATGAAGGGACATCGTTGTTCTAGAAGGAGGCCCCTCATGTGAAAGGATCTAACTCATCAAGGTGGTTTAGGGTTTGCAAAGGCTTTCATCTTATAAAAGGAAGGGGAAGGCAACAAGGGAAGGTTGTTGATTGTCTATATTCCTGAGTATCTTGTCTTTTTAGACAAATACCATTCTCTGTTGTTCAGTGGAGAATTGTGTTGCTTAGCACTTGGAGTTCCTATGCAGGGATTTCACCTCTTCCATTGAGGATAATTGGAGGAGTCTTGCTTATTTGATCCACTATTAGGCTTTGGGCCAAGCTCTACTTCCAACTGCAACACAGATCCAGTGAGGATTTGTTTGCTTTTGTAGGCTGCAGCAAGTGGAACTCTAGATCTGTTCAGATCTAGCTTGTACTGGTGCCTCTTCTCAGTGAGTGTGTCTTTTAACCTCCTGGAAGAGTCAATCCATTGGTTGAGGTTCATATTTGTATCTTGGCATCAGGCCAAATCTGTTATTCAAGCTACAATGCAGTTTTCTTTGAGGGACTGCGTTATTTTCAGTGGAGGTTTTGCAGGGTGTTTTGATCCCATTTTTTATGAGAGACCTCTGGTGCTGGGCTTTGCCTTTCACTTTGGTGATCCATGGATTAGCTTGCTGATCCATTTTTTGTTTAGATCTGATCTGTTTTAATGTAAAGTCATCTTCAGAAATTTCTAAATAATATTGCAGATCTGCTACTTAAAACTCAGATCTACTCTCTATAATGCATGATTTGGTCAAAACCCCAAGGGGATCTTGTAATAGAGTCTTTCTAGAGTACAGATATGAAATGGATCTGATATGTCATAAACAGATCTATCTAGATCTGAATTGTAAAAATTCAACTCGTTGTAGCTCCTTAAAATAACGCCTCGCTAAGCCATTTTTGCGCTTATTGGTGTTGCATCCCTCTTTTCTGAAGATTTCTCTCTCTCTTGTCTTCTGTATTCTACTGTCTAATGTAAAAGCATCATTTTAAATCTGATTTGCTGTTGTATATTCAAAATTTGATCTTATTTGATGGCCTCCTTTTCATGCTCTCCAAGGCTGCGTTATTTCTGAAGCAGTTTTTTGTGCATAGCTGCAACCCCTCTTGTAGGGTGTTTTCCAGCTAGACTAGGTGGTGGGAGATCTGTTTACCACACATAGTTTGATTTGTTTTTTCTCCCCTTTTGGATCTAGACTCCAGATCTACTAATCTAAGGTATCCTAGGGCTAAAAACTCATTTCTGTGCATAAATATCCAAGGAGTGCGTTATTTCAATAGGCTTGTTATGCCATCCCAATTCTGGGATATTACAGTGGTATCAGAGCTCCTTTCTTGGCACAACCTGTGCTTTCCTTGGAGCACCACAGCCACGATGCATTCAGAAGAAGATGAACCTCTTACTGAGAGGGAGAAGAGGTATCAAAACAGAAGTCACAAGAAGTTTGATTACACCATTGATGATCAAGACAAGGGTAAAACCCCTGAAACTGCAAGTGATAAGGAAGGAGAAGAGTTTGCAAGAACTCTTTTGGTAGCCATGCAAGATATTGCTAGAGAGATCAAAGAGATGAGAATGGAAAGGATGAGGGAATATCTTGGGAGATTTCATCTCGGGGAGAGCTCTGACATGTCTCATCACTGGACTGATCAACCAGTGAACCAGCCACAAGTTCCATAAGCTCCACAACGCTCCACCATGCCTACTTTCTTGGCTGTGGGGAATGAGGGACCACAAGAGCAAGCATCCCTTGAAGACTACTTTGTGGAATATGAATCTCAGAATCAAAGATTCAAGGAACACTTGAGCTTTCAAGAGTTTTTTCACCTCAAGGACAAAAGAAGACCAAGGAAACAATATAGAGATGGTGGGTTCTTCCATAATCATGATAGACATCACTCTATGGGAAGATTCTTTTTGCCCAAGTTTGATGGGTCATCCACTAGTTCTGCCAAGGCATGGGTAGAAAAGCTGGATATCTACTTTCAGTTGAACAAATTCCCTGAGTCTTAAGCCATCAAGATTGCAACGCTGCACTTTGAAGGTGAAGCACACAATTGGTGGTTCCATGGGTTGTCTACATTGGGCCATGCCAATGTGACTGCTTATTCTAAATTCACTAGAAGACTGGTGGAATGGTTTGACAGAAAGGATCTGGAAGCACCTTTCATGAGCCTTACAAAGTTAAAGCAATAAGGAAATACAACAACTTATATCTCTAAGTTTCTAAGATTATCTGTTATGGTTCCTGATATATCTGTAGCAAGGAGGGTGTATATGTTCATCGATGGCTTGGATGAACCTTTGCATGGGTTGGTTAAATCTACCAAGCCCATCACTTTGCATGAAGCCATTGAGAGGGCTAGGGACCTCCAAGATGCCTTGACAAAAGCAAATGCCACTTTTCAGAGCAAGGCCCCTTACCCTTCTAAGGGGAAGGAAGAGAAAGCTGCTCCTTCAAAGGAGAGCTCATTCAAGAAGCCTCTTGATATTGAACTCAGGAGGGAGCTAAGAAAGAAGAGACTATGTTTCACTTGCCAAGAGTCATGGGCACTTGGACATAGATGTGCTACTGGGAAAGCACACTACATAGAAGTCTTCTCAGATCTTGAGGAGGAAGATGAAGATGATGAACCAAGGAGAGGTCACAACACTGACAATGTTGAGGGAGATCCAACACCATCTGGAGATGGGAATGGATCCTTTTCTCCAATGGGAGGAACTCTTGCATCCTTGAGAGGAGTACCTAAGTACTTGACTTCAAGAGTACAAGGTTCAGTCATGAATCAGAGGGTATCTGTACTGATTGATAGTGGGGCAACCCATAACTTTATTGATGCTCATCTTGTGCAAAGGAGAGAAATTCCCACTGATACATTTGAGGGATTCTCTATTTTGGTTCCAGGAGATAGGACAATGAAATGCACGCACTATGTCCCATCACTTTTAGTTACTATGGGGTCCTACACTTTGGTGGATCACTTTTTTGTAGTTGACATAGCAGACACCAATATCATTTTGGGTGTCCAATGGTTGATTACATTAGGGAAAGTCACCACTGATTGGAAGGCTTTGTAGATGGAGTGGGTGGACATGAAGAGTGGTAAGCCCCAAATGATCCAAGGCATGCATACTTTTCCCTCACCTATCACTTCCACTCAAATAACAGAGATGGATTTGCGCAGTGGAAGCAAGGATCTCACAGTCCCTTCTCTTATGTTCATGAGCTTTCTACATGGGACATTCCTATCTAGTGGAAAACCCCCTGGGAGGCCACCAAATTCAGATCTTGTAGGGGAGGCCTCACAAAGTGCTGCTCCAAACTTAGATTCAAGAGGGATTGGGGAAATATAAGACCAAGCTACAACACTGGGAGGCTTGGGACAACTCAAGAGTAAGGGGGATCTTCTCCCTTCACCACTATCACCCCCTCTCATTTCCAGATCTGCACTGTGGGAGGAGGAGAATGGGAGGATCAACCTTTCGACACACATCTTTGGCATGAGGAATGTTAGAGGAGAGATCAGAAACATGAAAGACACTTCCATGAAGGTATCATCAGCGCTGTCTTTGTTGAGCAGTGTGGATCTATACTGGAAATCTCAACTGCTTGTAGAGTATTCCAAAGATATCCACACCTGTATGATACTAGATGACCTATAGCAAGAAGAGGGCTACTTAGTCCAAGGGGGAGTCATCTACTTTCATGGTAGGATATTCCTGTCTAGAGCTTCTGAGCTCAAGCAGAAGATACTACAAGGGGGACACAAGGAATTCCTTCTCAGCCATATGCAGTCCATGAAGATCTACACCTTGATCATGAGGAGCTTTGATTGGGAGGGGATGAGAGTGAAATTACATCAGCACTTTCAAGAGTGCATTAGCTATGAAGAATTGGGGCAGCCAATGGACTCTTTGCAAAAGTCATTTCGACCAGTTCTTCCTTTTCTTGAGAGGAGGGAAATGCCCATGCACAACTCCATGTATATGAAGAACTATGATGGTAAAGGATCTAATCATGTCAAGAAAGTTTTATTTTCTGATTTATCACATTCTTTTACCATGTTTTTGCAGACTATGACTCCTAAAGGGAGTGAGAGATCATGTGGATCTCATGGCTTTTTGAGGGCCAATAGAAATTCTAAACTTGGCCACTCCCTTGTTGTGCAAAGGGAGATTCCTTTTCATGATGGGTGCTTCCCAAAGGCACCAGACATATCTAATATCTTCAGCTATGTTGAGATGACCTATGCAGAAAATGTGTGGTGGGAATGCCACTTGCCACCTCTTAATCTAATGCAGGCAGGAGATGCACTGTGCTAGCATCACATGTGGGACTTTGACCCACCTCTTCAAGGTCAAATTTCTATTTGCATATATGTAGCTTTGCTCCCATACTTGGATGATATAGTTGTATTGTTTATGGGATTGTATGGAGGAATTATGGGTAGTTTATATGTACCACATGGATTGGAACTTCTCTATGTGCCCCATGCTACATGTTTTAGAGAAAGCATTGCTCCAGCCATGTTTATTTCTGTTGAATTTTTCACTACTTGTGGGATGAACTATGCACCTCTTATGATGACCTTGGAGGAACAATTCATGATGTATTGGCTTGGTGAAAACTTGGCTTATGAAGAGGACTTGATCCTTGATGGTGTCACCAATGGAGGAGTGGAAGAACTGTAGCATTCACCCTATCAGTTGCTTGAGGACAAGCAACATTTTGAAGGGGAGGACTGTAATATTCCTACTTAGCTTGAGCTGAGAGGAATATGTATTTTTGGTTTACTTTCTGTTGCATGAATAAATGAATAAAGGAGGACATGTAAAAATCCTGAAAAGAATGAATAAATCAATGGCCATATGAACAAGGATAAATTAGGGCCATGTAAATAAATCACTTGCAGGTGTGAAATGGGTTTGAGATGTGAGACTGGGTCAACCTTGACTAAATCTACAGTGCTGTCTATATTCAATGTACCTCATGAAGGGACAACACAGTTCTAGAAGGAGGCCCCTCATGTGAAAGGAGCTAACTCATCAAGGTGGTTTAGGGTTTTCAAAGGATTTCATCTTATAAAAGGAAGGGGAAGGCATCAAGAGAAGGCTATTGATTTTCTATATTTTTGAGTATCTTGTCTATTTAGACAAATACCATTCTGTGTTGTTCAGTGGAGAATTGTGCTGCTTAGCACTTGGAGTTCCTATGCAGGGATTTCAACTCTTCCCTTGAGGATTCTTGGAGGAGTTTTTGCTGATTTGATCCACTATCAGGCTTTGGCCCAAGTTCTACTTCCAACTATAATGCAGATCCAGTGAGGGTTTGTTTGCTTTTGTAAGCTACAACAAGTGGAACTCTAGATCTATTCAGATCTAGCTTGTATTGGTGCCTATTCTCATTGAGTGTGTCTTTTAACCTCCTGGAAGAGTGCATCAGTTGTTTGAGCTTTAGATTTGTATCTTGGCATCAGGCCAATCTAGCTATTCAAGCTACAACGCAGTTTCCCATGAGGGACTGCGTTATTTTCAGTGGAGGTTTTGCAGGGTGTTTTGATCCCATTTTTGATGAGAGATCTCTGGTGCTAGGCCTTGCCTTTCACTTTGGTGATCCATGGATTATCTTGTTGTTCCATGTTCTGTTTAGATCTGATCTGTTTTAATGTAGATTCATCTTCAGAAATTTCTAAATAATATTGCAGATCTGCTACTTAAAACTCATATCTACTCTTTGTAATGCATGATTTGGTCAAAACCCCAAGCGGATCTTGTAATAGAGTCTTTCTAGAGTACAGATTTGAATTGGATCTGATCTTTCATCCATAGATCTACTCTAGATCTAAAGTGTAACATCTAGCTGTTGCAGCTCCGTAACATAATGCTGTTAAGCCATTTTGCAATTTATACATGTGTTGCAACCCTCTTTTCTGAATATTTCTTGCTCTCTTGTCTCATGTATTCTACTGTATAATGTAAGAGCATAATTGTAATTCTGATTTGTTGTTGTATATTCATAAGTTGATCTCATTTGATGGCCTCTTGTTCATGCTCTCCAAGACTGTGTTATTTCTGAAGCAGTTTGTTGTGCATAGCTGCAACCCCTCTTGTAGGGTGTTTTTCAACTAGACTAGGTGGTGGGAAATCTGTTTACCACACCTAGTTTGATTTTTTTTTGCTCCCCTTTTGTATCTAGACTCTAGATCTGCTGATCTAAGGGATCCTAGGGCTGAAAAATCATTTCTGTGCATAAATCTCCCAGGGGTGCGTTATTTCAGCAGGCTTGTTGTGTCATCCCAATTTTGGGATATTACAGTAGTTCCCCTCAATCATTTGAGCAACTATGATCATCCTAATTATCCATACCAATATCAATGTTTACGAGGGATATGGATATTTCAAGGGACTTATGGATGTAAACGCATTATCTGATGCAATTCCTGAATTCATGGATCCTACTTGGAGGAATGGGAGAACGGAAGGGGAGGGTATTTCCAAAAGGATTGATTGGCTCCTTGTCAACCAGACATTATTCAACAACATGATTGATGTTGAGTCCTTTACTATCCCTATTCTCATTTCAGATCATACGCCGATAGCGCTGGGGTGGAGGGGATTGGAGATGTGGCATGCCTATCCATTCAAATTTAACCCTCATTGGCTTAAGGACGATTTGTTCAAGGTTTTAGTTCAATCAGTTTGGCGCAATCAAAAGACCTTTTCCTCTGAGCCCCCTATGGAGAATTTTTTCCATAAATTAAGGGTGCTTAAAATGAAAACTCAACTTTGGATTACGGACAGAAGGAAGGAGGTGTTGCTTGATCTTGTGGCGATAGAGGTTGAGTGCAGGTTCTCTGTAATACACAAGATCCTTTATAGTTTTTGATTTTATATCGTGACAAAATTATAGCCTTAGAGGGACATAGGACCGTTAATTTACAAGCACGGGAAGAGGATTTAAGAAAGAAAATCCAAGCCATTTGGATACAAGCAAGGGATAAACACACTAAGTATTTTCACAGACAATTTAATTTGAGGAAGCATGTTAACTCTATCAAAAGGATTTGGGATGTTGACGGGCTTTGTTACAACACACGGTCAGAGTTGGAACAGGTCATTTTTGCACATTTCAAAAAGCAATATGAGGCAAAAAACCATGGTTTTGGAGCCCAACAGGAATTTATTGAGATGGTTCCTACCTTGATTTCTCAGGAAGACAACAAAGTATTGGGACAACCCATTACAAGCAAAGTGTTATTAGAAACTTTAAAGGATCGCGTGAAGGACAAAACCCTAGGCCCGAATGGGTGGGGGGTTGATCTTTTTATTCATTATAAGGATATGATGTTGCAGGACTTGCTGGAGGTGGCATACGATTCTAGGAGGAAGGGGTACATCTCAAGGGAGATCAACACCACTTTTCTCACACTTATCCCGAATATCCATGTTTCCACAACATTTGGGGGTTTCAAACATATTTCCCTCTGCAACTTGATCTATAAAATGATCACCAAATTGATTGGTCGTCGAATCAAGCCCTTTCTGTCGAAATTCATCACACTTGAACAGTTAGGGTTCATGGAGGGCAAATAGATTCACGATGTGATCGACATTGCACAAGAAATGATGCATTCAATTAATTCCTCTTCCAAGGTTTACTATATTTTGAAGATTGATTTCATTAAGGCATATGATTGCATAGATTGGGAATTATTGACCCTTATCCTGCAGATTGTCCGATGGATTATGGGATGCATCAAGACCACAAATTTTTATGTGATTGTCAATGGGTATCCTAGTCATTTTTTCTCGGCTCACAAGGGGTTGAGGCAGGGGTGTGTCATGTCTCCTTTACTCTTTCTTTTTGCGGTGGATACTTTGAGCAAGAAGATCAAGGAGTCCTTGGCCCAAGGCATCATCAATGGTGTACAAGTAGCTAGAAATAATTAGGTTACACATTTAATGTTTGCGGGTGATCTATTGATGGGAGGACAGAAAAAGATCAGTGTCTGGATAGAATATCATAAAATCCTTAGGCAGTTTGGGGAGGCTTCAAGTCTCTATATGAATGAGACTAAATCAAAACCCATCCACAGCGGTAACAAGAACATGGTGGTGAAGGAAATATGTGGTAATTTCGGGCTGACATATGGTATGGTGGAAGAAGGCATCACATATTTAGGATTCAGATTAAAACTGAAAGGTTGCAGGAATAGGGATTGGGAGTGGTTGGTTACAAAAATAAAGCTTAAATTGGATAGTTGGAATCACAAATATTTGTCAATGGGTAGTAGGTTAGTGATGCTAAAATCTGTTATACAAATTTTTTCCATTTACTGGATGGACCTTTTTTTGCAGCCAAAAGAAACCATAAAAACATACAGTCCATTATGGGGCGTTTTATTTGGTATGAGGCACACATTGAGGAGACCAAAGACAAGATACACTCAACGAGATGGTATCTCATTGTTAGGCTTGTTGCAGAATATGGTTGGGGTATTTTGGACCCAGGCCTTGTCAACATGACCCTCATCATAAAAAAAATTTGGAGAGCGGTGGATGGCACTGGTTTATGGTCCAATATTATCGAGGAAAAATACTTAAATTGACTTTATTTTTTGGCATGGATATCATTAGGGGCTAAGAATAAACTTCAAATTTAATTCATCTGGAAAAGTATGTTCAAGGTGTTGGATTTCCTTCTGCGCAATGTTTGGTGGGTTGTGGGTGACAACAATAGGATCAAGGTCGGTCTCGACACCATCTGTGGTATAAAAGGTAATCACACCTTGCCGGTGAAAATTCTAAATAATTTACATCAAAAAGGCCTTATCTTTCTTAATAAAATCGTTGTCCTTTCTCCCCAACATTAAAATCTCCAAGCTTGGCTTAAGGCTGAGGAGTTGGATTTACCGGAGGAATTTTCCAAGGATTGGGATTTTTATATTTCAGTTCTCCATAACTCATGGATCACTATTTATGAAGGAGAGGGCCATATGGCATGGGAAGGATCATCAAAAAAAGGAAATCCACATGTACATGAGATTTATAAAAACTTGCATATCTATTACATCCACAGGTCATATGGAAATGAAAGATACCAAATAAAATTAAAGTTTTTAGTTGGCTAGTCATACATGATAGAATTTTTTTCATTGCATAATCTTCAAAAATGTAGATTCCAGGAACCTAGTATTTGTTTGTTGTGTATGAAGGACAACAAGGATAGTATACATCTCTTTCTGAAGTTCCCATACATTCTTTCACTTTGGGCAGGGGTTCTAGAAAGCTATAATCTTGATACTAGAATTTCTCTTCAGTCTATGTACAACTGTTTTAAAATGTGGAGAAAATTACAGGATTATCATGCACTCCCATTATACATATTATGGACTATATGGAGAAGAAGAAACACAATCATTTTTGATAAGAAATGCTCAGGGGTCCGAGATGATATTACCAAGGTTGTGGCATATTATAATAAGATAGACCCATCAAAGATTAGAAAACCTTACAGGATTCCAAAAAAAAGAGACCTGTGGAAGTCATATTTTGTGGGTTTCTTTGATGGGTGCCAGTGTTGGGAGGAAGTGTGGTTGTGGTGTGGTAGTTTATTCAACGGAAGATAAGTATTATTGCTTATGGTGGGAGGGAGGGGTGGGCACAAACAAAAGAGCAGAATTAATTGCATTATGGGGGGAGTTGATTGCCGCCAAATGGCTCAGAATGGATGAAATTCAAATATTTGGGGATGCCAAAGGCATCATAGAATGGGCTAAGGTGCATAATGAATTCAGACCTTCCATACTTATAAATTGGATGAATCACATCCAAATGACGATAATAACTTTTCCGCAGGTATCCTTTGACCATATGATGCAAGGGCATTAGACACTAGCCAGCAATGTAGGAAATTTGTCCACATGTTGTGGCTAGGAGGATTCAAAATCATTCGAATTTGTAACAGCAAGGTGTCAATACCTTAGTTGTCTGTTGCATTTAGATCAATTAGAGTCAGTAGAAGTCGAATAGTTTTAGGTTCAGTCCATATTTCTTGTTCAGTTATTCGAATGAATGTAATTAGGCCTTTTGTTAGAGTAGAAATGGTCCTCACAGAGGAACCGAAGAGACATATTATGGTGTATAAAATGTAACCCCCGGATACATTGGAAGGGGGGGATTTCCACAGTAAATATTGTGTATGTGTTAAGAATTTTTCTCTCTGGTGAATGAAATTCAATGTTTGATGATCATCAGTGGTGATAGTAGATATATTGTCTCTGTGTGTGCATTTGTTTAATTCCAAGGTATTACAACCTTCAGTTCTGTGTTAATCTTGAGGAAATAATTTGCTGTGTTAAACCTCCACAATCCTTTGTCTATGTTGAGCCTTGATTTCCCTTGAATTTCCGAGAGTTGTTTTGTCGCTATAACGCCTATAAGAAGTCAGGAAGGGATATATGGGGTCTTGTTGTAAGTGCCAAGTCGTGTGTATGCTACGAGCCTTTGAAAGAGTGAACTGGTAAGATGTCTGCCCGCAAGTTCTGTTTTGGAAGTTCCCACTCATAGAAGAGGCCTGCGTGTGTTTGTGAGAAATTGAAACTTTGTCCCGAGGTTAGAACCTGAGTTAATGAGTGGAGCGAATACACGGAGTAGTGTCAACCCCGGTGAAACTCCGGTCAATCACTGTATAGAACCGGAAGTAGTTTTGATCGCACTGCTTTTGTACAAGGGGAAACCATGCAAAAGTCACGCGATCCTGTGAAACTCTGCCACGTCAACAGGCCAATACCACCTCATCGCTCCCTCATCACGCGTTAACTATCGACGGTGAAATCAGTGCGATATCGACGTACGCCGTTAGATTTGGAGGATGGCTCATCAAATGGTGATCGCATTCAAAGTAACATGAAGGATAAACTAAGGTATGGGCGTGTGTATTTAATTGAAACCCGTCGATTGTATATGTGGGCCCAGGGCCTGAGGTATATTAAAGTGTATTATCGGCTTTAATACATTAAATTTCCTGATGGTTGGGACTTAGGATTGTCGTAAATTTATATTGTGAGGGATTAAGGTCCGGAGATATATTTAAATTTATCCCAAGTCTTAGCATTGGAAGGAATAATTCATGAAATGCGTACATGTGATTTAGGCGCTTAGAAATAAAGAAACATAAGGTGTTGTGTATATAAGTGGCTATAACTAAAGTTGGATTAAAGCATTCATTTTCCAATTATAAATTTGACAAGAATTAAAGGGAATTATGGACAGAATTTAGAGACCAGCTCTCCTTGGGGGCTCGTGTTCTATTTTTTTGTTGTCAATTGTGGCATCAGAGCTATTTTTGAGTTGTTTTTGCAGAGAATTAACATGGCTATCCGAGTTGTTAGAGGTGCCGACAGAAGGAGAGGCAGGCCTGTTGCCAATGCGGAAGTGTTGGAGACCTTGCAGAGGGTCCAAGCCAGATTGGATGCCATGGAGCTAGGACAGCCCAGAGATCTTGAAGACATCAATGAACCTTAAATAGAAGAAGCTAGAGAAAATGTTGAGATTCCTCCTGAGATGAGGCTCCTCAGAACTGTTATGGGGTCTGCAATTAAGCCCAAGATTGAAGTGTCAAGTTTTGCAGGAGGAATGAATCCAGAAGAGTTGGTGGACTGGATTAATGAAATGAACAAGTGCTTCGACTATGAAGAAATGAGCGAAGATAAGAAGGTCAAGTTTGCAGTAACAAAGCTGAAGGGACATGCTGCACATTGGTGGGATGGGGTGCAAGAAGAAAGAAGGAGAGCTAGCAAACAACCTATTAAAAGCTGGACCAGAATGATGGCTAAGCTAAAAGGTAAATTCTTGCCTTGTGATTATCAGCTAACATTGTTTAGGCAAATGCAGAACCTAAGACAGAGGTTGTTGATAGTAAAGGAATACACAGAAGAATTATATAGAGTAAGTATAAGAGCTGGGCAGTTTCAGGACACACCAGAGAAGATTGCCAGATATGTGAATGGTCTCAAGCTGGAGATCCAAGATGAAATTGGTCTTCTATATCCTAAGACAGTTGAAGAAGGCTATCAGATGGCCTTGAAAGCAGAGGAGAAACTCCTGAGAAAGCAGTCTGCCAAAGGGAGAGGTACTTTCCATGGAAAGGGAAGTCAGGGTGGTAGAGGAAAGCCTACTACACCTAGAGCTGGAGCTAATAGTATCTCACCTCAGAATGCATCTACAGAGGGTGATGCAAGAGGCAAAAGGGGTTCTTACAGAGGAATAAGAGGCAGAGGCAGGGGTAGAGAATTGAGGTGCTATAGATGTCATCAAGTGGGACACAAGCATTATGAGTGCCCAGATAATATGGGTGCTGGCCCAAGAAATGCTATTGTTGCTCAGGCTGGAGAAGAGGCAGCAATTGAAAAGAAAATTTTTCCAGAAAAGGGAGAATCCTTGGTGGTTAATAAGGTCCTGTTGAAACAAGCCAAAGAGGTCACTAAGCCTGCACAAAGGAAGACTTTGTTTAGGAGCATATGCAAAGTCCAGGGGAAATGCTGCCAGCTAGTCATTGATAGTGGCAGCACAGACAATCTGGTTTCCACTAAGGTGATAGAAAAGTT